>JAOBYE010207325.1:0-17229 GCA_025403585.1 Parazoanthus swiftii
ACGTGTGGACGATAGCCGTATCCGTAACAAAAAAGTTGCGTTTTCAAACGAAAACGCAATCGTGTGGACGGGGTCTATGATTTGTCCAATGAAACAAAAACTACGGCGCAAATCTCGTGCTTGCACGCGCTCAGTTCGTCAAGGGTATCAGATTCCCACGTTCATAGTCGGTAGCGTGCGCTCATGCCTACGTTCTGTTCGCACAGCCAATAAATGTCGTTCGAGCTTTGTTCGCGTTTTGTTTGGGTGTTTTTAATTCAAGGTCAAACGAAAATCGCCTTAAAAGCGCTTCTGATCAAACCAACAAATCAACACTACATAAATACGCATTTTTTTATTAAAATATTTCCTTTGCCACAAATGACTCTATATAAGTTGCATCCCTTCCCGTAAAGTGCAAAATACAAACACGAATCGGTGCGATACAAAGGCATAATTTGGCAATTAACAGCCAGATAACATTAAAAACATACGTCGGTGGACCGCAAATTAAGCTTTCAAAAAGCTGCCTTATAAATACTTTCTACATCGCTATCTACTTGCCTGTTTATGCGGGCATTCAATTTAAAAGTATTCTTGTAAGTTGATATCGTTTCTGTCCGTAAATTATTCAATTCCTTGTGTAAGTTCACACTGTAAAGTCGGTGGATGGGAAACTTGCAGTCCGAGTTGAACATCAAATATCAAAAAATTTTGGTTTTCTGTCCGGCTAGCGAATGGTAAAACGAGTGCATCTACAGAACAAGACACATCCCCCCCCCCCCCAATACAACCAAACCCGCGAAAATGCACGCACTTGTCACTGATAAAAAAGTAGAAATACATGCTTTTGGAGTGCTACAGTTACGTCACTATCGTGGAAGCAACCGCAATATATATCTTTGGAAATTGCAGTAGTTCTCTATTCCCACGTAAAATTGGAGTTCCAAAGGTTCTGATCTACAGTAGGTACGCGCGCTCACTATGCAAAATATACAAGTCTCTAACATTTGTTGAATAAATAGATCTATCTACACTCGACTTGTCCTTTATGTTAAGCAATCTGAGATTTGTTCTGGCTGGGTTTTTCATTCATCTCACATCCTGATTCTGAACGAGCTGTAGGAGAAATAACACAGCTTCAGGTATACGGCGGTAATTCAACACTAACACACAAACATATCCAAATATAAATAACGCGGCTGTTTTTATTATTCTCTTTGAAATTTGCTTGCAGGTTTTCTCCTCACAGTTATTGGCGTATTTTTCCCTCTTCTATATCACTTTTTGGAACTAGAAGAGGAAAATGAAATTATTTTTCTGCATTCAGTTCGTGTTTATAGTGGCGTGATTTTATGCAGTTTGTCTTAAAATTTATAACACTTATCCGGTGCTAAGACCACGGACAAAATAAACTGCGACGAACAGCGATAGGCGCGATAAACGCCACAGTCTTACTGTATTCAACATCCAAACAGATTTTACACCCCCTCCCCTCCCCTCCCCCAACGTAACCATCCGCCCCACTACTAGTATGATGGAACATCCGGGCCACACCCCGATTATCTATATTACTTTAATCGCAAATCACATAAATAATAAACTCCATGTTATTGTGTCCTCGACCATCGCAAAAGAGAGAAAGGATAGTCAAATTCTTGAGAAGCACGAAAATCTTATATATCCGCCTCTTTGACTCCGGTCCCTTGCCGTCATAACCTTATATTTCAAGCATCTACCATCATTAAGCATGAATACTGTTATAAATAGAATAGCTGCTTCCATTTCCTGTGGAGGAGATCACGGGTTTTTAAGCCTTCAGGTTTTACGAATTGCCCTACTCTGCCGCAACAGTATTCTGTTAAACATCTCCCGAAAAACTGACAATTAATTAATTTAAGTTTGGCTTCCCAAGAGACAAGTTCCCGACTCTTGCGACTAAAGTCCTGACAATCTACCTGGGCCTTTGCACTTCACCCCTCCCCCCTCCCCACCTCCCTCCCAGGGTCATATCAGCGACTGCTACATTAAACTTACTTTACAAAGTCCGGGGCTTTTGAAATGACATGCTCGAACTCTGCAAACGACAACTGGTTGTCCTCGTCAAGATCTGCTTCTTCGAAGATCTAAAAAAATGAGAAATTTAATTAATTGGGAATGTTATCCTCAGTCCTCAGTAGCCTGTTTGTATTTGTTAGATCGACAACTTTTCTCGTTCTAAGTAAGTTGTAAATATTTATCTTAACTATCTTGATTTCTATATACCTGTTTTAGGATATATTTTATTGGCTGCACAGACTACTGACTTTTAAAAAACAGCGATACACAAGTTTTATAATTGTTATTGTTATTATTTCTATGATGATGATGCTGCTGCTGATGATGATGACGATGATAATGATGATGATGACCATCATCTTAAGAAACTTTCGCCTTAATTTATATACTTAAATAACAAAACAAACTCAAGTAGTCGGTCTTTCTAAATCAGGGTTTTCGTACAAATATGCAAACAAATTGCTGCTAGAAAATGTAAGTGCAGTTTAAACGCGCCCTTCTGCGAAGAACAAAGAACTTTTTTTGGAGCCGAGATTGTTTTCCACAATACCTTGGTGTATTTGACGTCGTGACGAACTCAAGATTTTGGTAAAGAAACTGGCTTCTGACCTTTTACGATTGACAAAGATGAAAGACTAGGTAATACAGAAAGCAATACTGCACACTTGGCATCTATTAAACACGATTAAATGTTAAGGGCTTATTCTCAGTTGTGTGTATACATTTACAGCTGTTTTAAACTGAAACGTTTTGACAACTGCAATGGGAATACGAAGCACGAAAGGAATTGTGTGAGCCGTGTATTTCACGTTTCGTACCGCTGACCTGTTCACGAGGCAAACGAAAAGAGCAAAACGGAATTGAGTCAATTAAGGCCATGCAGCTTTGAATGACGTGTTTCCTTGCGAAATTAGAACTTTCGTTATCAGTACTTTGCGACCTGAATATTAAGTACCTTTTATGAAATAGCTGTACACAGATTTATTGTCTCTCTGTATGCCAGCGAGTGAGTCTAGACAAATTTACATTTCTTGAGTCTAATTGTGGATAGAGCTAGGGCTTGACGCACAATTTCCATTGCTATTAAGACCAAAAAGAGTAAAAAAAATGGTTGTGGTTACAAGCCAGAGAGCCTCTCATAAATAGTCACGTCATATTGTTTTCAGTTGGTTCAAAGCACAGGAAACATGCCCTCGAGATTGGGAGAGATAATAAAACCGCCAAAAAGGATCATATGTTTCCCCGAGGTTCCAGATTCAACACTGAATAAGTTATACTATATATAAACTGGACGACACAATTCTGCACATTTAGTAATACCGCCGCGGTTAAAAACCCTTCGAGCTATCACGCTTCATGCTTCACAGTTCATCTTAAAAACAAACAACTTAAAAACATTATATCTCAGTGAACGTGAGTATATGTGCCTTAATATAATGTATAAGTGTACTGAGTCGGTATAACGTACAGCACGTTTCTTAATCGCCAGATTTTCATTTATAATGTACAGTAACATAAAAACATTAAGCTTCATTAGATTTCGAATATGCACGAGCAATTTTAAATACCCAAAACAAGCAAGGTTCTGGAACATTGAGTCAAAAAGTAATATTTTGTTTACACGGTTTACAGCTATTTTCAACAAATACAAAAGGCGATTCCAACAGCAAGTTCTAGCATCTACTAAAGCAAAAACGGGTTTGTATAGAATTCAAATCTTTCCCGCAGTGTTAAATCTCGTGCTATAAACGCGGTTAAGATATGCAGTTAATACTTTTAGCATAAAGCGAAACTTTTATGACTTTACTTAAATTATTAAAACAGTAATTGCTTTTCAAAATGGAACATTGTTTTAGTAACGTTATGCTAAATGGACCCATCGATTTTTACATGATACATTCATCATATAACACTGTCAGTTATGATCGAAAAAACGCGTGGAGTTAGTTTGCATTGTCACCAACTTTTGTTCTCTTTTATAAAGATAATATCTGCACTGGCTCGCAAATACCTTGTAAATGCTAGACAGGGGTGGAGATTGTTTACGCTTGATGCTAAATACCAAGATTTATAGCTCAGGGTTGCTTTCATTCCAGATATCCGGAAAATTAAATAAATGAAACAAAAATTAAAAGTAAAGGATATCGTAGCTTCTTACGCCAGGTTAATTGAAAACAAGTGCAAATTGGATACGCTTTTGCATTCTGTAACGGAAATACTCAGTTTTCAGTTTTCAAGGCAAACTCAACCAACCAAAAAATTTATAACTGATACGAAGCTATGAAGTTTGGGTCCGCCTCACTCACAAATATACAACAGACTGAATAATCGAACAGCTGTTTCGCAGCGGCAAGGGAACCCGCAGTAGTGGCTATGGCAGAGTTTGACAACACACATCACGAGACATAAAAAGGCTGAGCTCAAATCAACAACAAAGAACAAGAATGTGCTTGCGTGGTTTTTTCTCCAGGTTATCAAGAAAAAAGTCCAAAGACTTCTGCTTTCTGGAAAGTCCACTCCGAAGATGCCACACACTCCTCGACATAACGTCGTTCGGTGTTGGTGCGATTATGCAGACAGGTCTTTACGTGATGGTCAGCCAACTAGCACGCGATGTGGCGGGCCCGTCAGTGATAATAGCCATCTTCATGGGAGCCGTAGCGGCCTCGTTAGCAGCGCTTTGCTTCTCTGAGTTTGCGTCGCAACTTCCAACGACAGGTTCAGCTTACAGCTACATCTACACCTCTATGGGCGAGATCTGGGCGTTCATGGTCGGATGGAGTTTGATTCTGAGATATGTCGTCGACGCCGCTCTACTTGCACGAGTAAGCAGTATTTATATAAACTCTCTCTCCAGAAGCGCCATCTACGACTTCTTCACAAAAGAAGTAGTGAACTGGCATAAAGCAGCTGTAGGAGCGTATCCAGACTTTCTGGCGCTAGCGATAACTGTGACTGCCTTGGGTATTGCCTGCCTGGGAGTGAAGTATTCACGCAATGTCATGAATTGCGTGACAGCTCTAAATATTGCTGTTGTGCTATTTATTGTCGTCAGCTCTCTGCCCTTCCTAGATTTTTCCAACTGGTCAACAGCTGGTAAATTCGCACCTTACGGCATGGTTGGAGTGTTACAAGCCACAACGAGGTGTTTCTACTTCTTTGCTGGCTTTGACTGCATTTTAACAGCCAGCGATGAAACTTTAGATCCCAAAAGAACAATTCCACGTGGTATTTTCCTGTCTATCGGTGTTTCCTTTCTAGCGTACTTGTCTGTTTCGTCCGTATTGACACTTTTGGTTCCGTATGACAGTCTGAGTGTGTCAGTTGAATTATTGTCAGAGGCCTTCGCAAGTGAGGGATTTCACCAAGCTAGGTATATAATAAGCCTGGGTGCCCTGTGTGCAATGTTGGGAGGCCTGTTTTCTCGCGCATTCTCTGCATCCCGGATATTATACTGTATGTCACGTGACAGGCTTGTGTTTGACGTGTTCACCAAGGTACACAAGAGAACAAAAGTCCCTCTTCCAAGTCTTCTTTGTTGTGGGTTTATAATTGCAATATTGGCATTCTTCTTGAACCTGACAGAACTAGTCGATTTGGTATCTCTCTGTTGTTTGCTCTCCTACACGATGGTGGCTGTATCGGTTTTGAAAAGCCGTTACCAGCCACGTGATCCCGGCATGGGAAGTAACTTAATCACTGAGCAGGACCAAAGGCAAGAAATTGCAAAAAAAACATGGGAAGAAAAACGAGGTAGATGACTTGGACTCAAGCACAACGTTCCTTGAGAAATTCGTCCCAGAAAGCCGAGACTTTGGTAAACATTCCGCAGATGTTTTTCAGGTTACTACTGACTCCAATACACCAAAGATACGCTGTATAGCATTTGTTAAAAATAACTTGGTAGGTGTCATTTTACTGGCTCTGATTGGTCTAGGTGTTGTGTTGCGTAGCAACTGGTGGTACACACCGCTGTACAGGGCCTTTGCAGTACAACTGACTGTGGTCTTCTCAGTGATTTCTATTGGTTGTTTGTTGAAACTCTATCAACAGCCCTCCATTCGTACGAGGTTCCCCTTCATGGTCCCTGCAGTACCGTACGTGCCCGCGCTGAGCGTGCTCATAAACATCTTTCTTATTGCTGGAGTACGATACTCAACCCACATCAAGTCTACTGTTTGGATGCTATGCGGTAAGTACTTTCACATCACCGCTTTCGAAATCGAGCTTGACTGCAGGCTCATAAAATACAATATTTATTGAACATTCTCCTCTCGGCATTTACTTCAGACGTGACTTGAGTTGTATGTGATCCAACGGATCCAAATACTGTCAGAGCAATGAAATGAAGTCTTTTCTTTTGTGAGATAATCAATTGAAATTCTGATGCAGGGAACTTGAGGCTAGTTTTCAATAATTCAACAGTTAATATCTCGAGAAAGATACAAGTTTCACTTTCAGAGCTTTAGCAGTTTTTCGATCTTTGCGAAAAAATGTAAGCCATACTTGAGTTTTTTGTATTTAAACTGAATACCGAGAAAAAAAAAACTATCAATTTTGTATTTTAAGAGCCTGCAGTCAAAATGATACATGGGAAAGCGTAGTTGTGGAAATTTAAGACTTTTTTTAACATTTTTCACAAATTTTTAATTGATACTTTTGTGCTCCTGTGGTTTTTTGTTGCTCCACTTTGCCTATGTTGTCTTTTGTATTAAAAGATAGGCCATGCATTTACCAAACTAAATATGCTCCAGAACAAGACAAATCTACGGCTGAAGACAACTTTGTGATGAAACTTTTTAGTCCTTTAAGCACTTAATATTGATCCAGTGTGTACTGTAACACTATATCTGTCAACCAAAGGTACAAAACAATTTACACTGTTTTGTTACCAACTTCTAGGTTTGATAGTATATTTTGGCTACAGCTTTAGCCACAGTTCAGAAGGGCACCGACCAAGGACATTATCAACAGAGGCGATAGATGATGTTCCAGACATTCCTATTATAGAACAAAGATCAACTCAACAACCCCAACACTTTGCAACAATGGACACATTTAACATCACTGATGATCAGCAGCCCATCACGTACTCTTGGTGCGCTATTCCATCTCTTGTTCAGCCCTCTGTGCAAGAATCAACGTCACTTGCAAAGTTGTGTTGAATTATCTACAATGCCAGTGACTTAGTAGACTAGCTACGATTAGTCCGTATTATTCCTTTTGAATTCATTGAGTTGCAAAGAAGAAATTGCAAAAGCCAGCTGGCTTTTGTGATTTCTTTTTTTTCTGTAGCTCCACAAATTCAAGAGCAACTGTTTTACAGTAAGGACTAATCGAAGTCTAGTAACTTATAAGACAATGCAATTTTTTTTGCTTTCAGATCCTTTCATTGTTATTTTTTAACTAACTACATGTAGAGAGCTATACACTCTGATTTGAAATTCTTTCAATTAAAATCGTGTGTTTTGGAGACATTTTATCAATTTTCTGGGATGTTTAAGTTTTCCAGAACAACAGCATAAAATACTAGGGCATTAAAATATGTTAACAAAAGTTAAAAACTTTTAGTGAGTTTCTAGTTTAGAAGAAAAAGTTCATACATGTGCTGTATAATTATGTAGTGTACTATTACTAATAGTGAAGTCCTCAGACTGTTGATAAAAAATAAATGTACTTTTCAAACTGAGGCCTCAGGTTATTGATAATTGTAAATCAAACTCGCAGCCTGTCAACTCACTTAAATTGATCCAAGGTTGCTGCAACTGCTTAACAACATTCATTTAGTAAGTGCTGCTTGTCATCATTTGTAAGTAATACTCCTGACCGTTAGAAAGTGCTCTTGGTTTTTTATTCATGAGTCCAGTGAACTAATCAGACCATCCAGTATGCTAGATTACTTAGTTATTTTATTCTAGAGTAGTTTATTAATAAGTCAGGATGTTAAGCAACATTTTTCTTATCAAAACAAAGCCACATTTAAAACTTGTTTAACTCCTACCAAGTTTTTTCGACATCATTCTATATAATTTATATATTCTCCTTGCAGTATCAGCCAAAATTTAAATAAATTGGTTAGTTTTGAGAGTAGCATGGAAATTAGTCACCACCAACAAACTCTCCCAGATTAAAGGCATATCAAGGCTTGCAACTCATTAATAGGAAATATACTTGGAGACAAATTTTCACATCCCATAATTTGAGTTGGTAGTAAAAGCATTTGTATCAGTACTGAAAATTCAAAAACAAACTATCATTATCTATTAATTATAAGAAAATGTTATTAAAACTTAGCTAGCATTAGTTTCATAAGTGCAGTATTAACATACACATAGAACGAGAATAAAGTAAACAATAGACACTCTGCAACGTACAGTCTATTGACAGTATAATGCTCACCTTTTCAATAAGTGCCTGCATATTCTCATTTGATAGCTTCTGTTCTCCACACAGTCTTGAGATGACTTTCTTCAAGTCATTCTCACACACATAGTCATCCTCATTAAAATCTTGGGGAATTTAAATTTACAAAGATCATGATACACATTTTCTTGAGCAGCAAAATGTCCACAATGTACAAACAAATTTACAGTTTGGTTGATAATGCTAAAAAAAACGACTTAATCATGTGCCAAAAATCAATGCATTATTAAAAAAATATATGATTTTCTTTATTGCCTCCTTTAGTATGTTCGATCGCTTGCTAAATATCATAATTTATGTTATGTCTTGACTGTACTTTTCAAGATTCTTTACGGAGTTTAAAAAAAGACAATCGAAGCAACATTATGATAATGCAATATAATATTTTCAAAAATACTATATCCATGGGAGCTATTCAGCACAATTTTTCTCCTACGCAGTGCCTACTGTACCATACTGGCTTACCATAAATACGGAATGCATACTCCACTTTCACACTCTTTGGAGCCTGTACATAAAAAAGTAACAAAAACTTTAGTAGATCAGTTGAGCTCAGCTCTGTTACAATACAAGTACACATAATTCTATTTCTTTAATTATATTATTCTAAAAAATAATGACAAAATTGGTACTATTTAATGCCAATTAAAATAATTCTTCCAATCAGTATTTTTTTTATTTTAATAAAAGCAAAATTTTATATTCAACATATATCAACATTTTTCATGTTTTTATTTCATTCGGAATTCACAAGTTGTCTAAAACATCTAAAATACCATAAATAGACCCACAGTAACAAGTAAGTACCAAAGGAGATTGACTTACACTTTCACTAAACACCGACATCATATCTAAGAAATCCTCAAATGTCAAATCTCCATCATTTGATGATGAAAAAACTTTGCATATCCGATCTCGAAATGGATTTACCTGCAAATTTAAATTATAAGAGATTGCAAATTAATACAACAAGTTAGTCAATTTATACCTAATTTAGATTACCACCCCTAAATTTGCCTTAACCTCTGCTTTACAAAACTTCTACTGACAGTAACTAATTAATGTTGAAAATAAAGCATACTTAAAGACAAAAAATATGTGAAAATAATAATCATGATGGCTTGTTGACCTAAGTTATGGGCTAGTAAGATAAAGTGCTTAAAAAACCAACTGAAGGGACTTGAATGGGAAATGTTTTTGAGCCCAGTCTGATTTTTTTGATGATACCTTCTGTGCTGATATCATCTTATTACATTGACATTTAAAACACTCATCCATTATCTGGTCACAAATGCTGAAATTATTTTGGCACAGTATTGATTAATTGCCAAATTTTAGTGAGGGAGGCAAGAGACTCCCACTTGGCCACCCCCATGCATTTTACAAGCAATTATGCAACTTGAGCATATCATGCAAACACTCTGGCCTGTACTTGGAAAATTACTGATTTGGTTAACTAAAGAAGGTGTGCAGTAATAGCTCCTTGAAATTATTGATCAGAAGTTAAAGCATAAGAAAACAACTGGAAATTTAACATTAGAACCCCAACTTACCCTTAACTCTGGTAACATTAAGATTTTTCTCATGGAAAGCTTGGCATTCTTGTTGGTTCGAAGAGCATCAGGATCAAGCTGTGCAAATCTCTTGTGACAACTTAAAGAAGAAAACGATTGCACCATTTAAATCTAGTATTACATGTAAATAGTTACAGGTCTTCTAAAATATATATATATATATATTAACTTTATAATCAAATGGGTACAGTGTTAACGTTCTAGCTAGCTAAAAAACAATAGGAATCTTTTAATTACATAATTATCACTAATATCATGTATATCAATAAATATGGCTGATTAGTTTGGCTCAGAATTACACTGTTTTGACAGCAATTGTTCTATTTATGCAAAAAAATAATATTGAAAATATCAAGTGAAAACCTTTAACTTCTGAGCACTTTAATACAATTTTTACTTTATTAGAAACAGCTGTGATGATCAAATGACAGGGTGCTGCCAAATATGAAAGGGTATAAAAGTTATTATATTGGGGTACATTGTGTTAATGCTGGAACCTTACACTGTCTTTTTTTGCAAAAAAGTACTGTTGATACTATTAATGATATAATTTGAAGACAAAAATAAAAATAACACAAGCCAGCGAGGACCTTCAAAAGCAAGAACAAAGCCCATGCAACTGTGTCCATGAAAATTCCTTCAACCCAACTGATGTCAAATATGGATCACTTGGTGAACATATAAATAATTTTGGTGAAGTCGTGCATTGTAAATAAAAATAGTGCAGTGGGTTGGTGTTTTTTAGGTCAGATAACACGAAAAATATCATTAACCCTCTCACTGAGCCCTGTATGTTTATGAACATCTATCTTCTTCAGACTTCTTGCAGTATCAACATAGAATCAGTTGGTTGGTTGTGAGAATTAAAGAACTCATCCACTCTAAATCTTTAAGATGAAGTGGAAAATTCTCCTTACTGTACCTACTTGTATTAGTTGTATTGAGATAGGTAATAAGAATTTACAAACACATCATTTGGCACTATTGGGAGTGAAAAGGTTAAAGGAAAACATTTTAACATGAAAAATCAATATCAATGATCAAGCATTGGTGCCAATCTTGGTTAATTTATATAATTTACTTATTTTATTATTTTTTTTAATTTTATTTATTTTTTATAATGTTTTGACTGGAATAAAAACAAACAAAACCTTACACCACATTTACAAAGTCAAGCAAATAGTCCACCATATGTTCTGTATTGTTAATTTTCACCAACATAATAACCATCTTTGTCTAGTTATAGCATCACATACTGATCAATGTAACCATGATTTTCAATTGCTTTTGTGGATTTACGTCAAGGATGCTTTTAATTAATAAAAGAACCAGCCACTGAAGTTTTCATTGGTCACAAGTGGGCAACTCAAATTCCTTGTTTTGGTTTCAAGTGTTGGTTGTAACCTGTGGGCAATTATATTATCTCTATCGCATTATAGTACAGAAGTATTCATGAAAAGCAATACTTATACAATTAAAAAACCTCTCTAAGACTTTTCCTAAAGCAGCAAAAAATATTTCGAGGTGAATGTTTTGTAATGCGAAAGTTCTACAAATGGGTAAGTTAGATACAGTAGTGCTCACAGGTCTATTGGGGCCAGTACAACTATCGAACACTCCGCACTTCATTTTATTTTGATTAGTCCGGTTACCCATCAATGTGTCGTCTCTCCTTTTACATGGTATGGTTACCAAAAATTAGAAAAAAAAAACAAAATTAAAGATTTGATGTGTAGCCACCCTATTAGAAAAAATTAGGAAAAGGTAACCGAAACTGAGATTTTGACACGTAACGCAAGCTAAATTAAATTTTTTTTTCTCAGTTGCGGGGTGCTCGAAAGTAACTCCCTACTGAGTTTATAAGTAAAGTTATAACTGTATGCAAGTTTTGTATAATTATATAATATAAAATCACAATAATTTATTCACAAAAACAACACAGCAGAAGCTCACAAAGTCGATCGTAATCGACTACATTCTCAACTTCGACAATTCTAGCTAACGGGATACCTTGAACCTATTATATCAATTTGTTGTTTAAGTTTATCAGAATGTTTCATTGCGTCGATGATAACTCTTCAACTTTTGTGTAATTAAATTTTTGAGTGAACGAGGAAGTTGCTCAGCCTAAATTGTTCTGATTTATTAGACGTGTAGCATGTATCTGCGATTCGCATTCACTACCGTTCGCATTCAGGCCGAAACGTTGCGAAAAGTGCTAGTAGGATGTTGTTCATAACTTAAACTACTAAACTTATTAAGACTGTTAGTGTTACGTGTAAATAAGAAATGTGAAGAAGACGCTCACTGCAGTATTTCTTTTTGTGTGAAGTATGTCAGCTCCTGAAACGGGAAAACGAGCAAAGATTTTACTCCAAAGAAATGAATTTCTCATCATCAGAACAATAAGAAACAGAGAAAACATTTTGACAATGTTACCTGATAATCTTTAAGCTCTTCTTCTGTAAATTGCGAATGATGTCCCCCCATATTGCTACATTTACCCAAGTTTACCGCAAAATGTCGTCTTTGATGAAGAAAATCAGCTTGTGACGTCATTAGGCGCCTCGTTTTCATGATTGTAGTGTTGATAATTTGAAACTTGTTGCCTAGCAACCAGCTCAATCCAAGATGGCGGCGCCCGCAAATTTGATCTTTGAGTTTTTAACTTTCTGCAGCTTTATCTTTTTTGGCGATTTTCTGTTTTAAACAATGTAGATTTATTGAAGATATAATTTATCATGCCAGAAATTAAACGAAAAGTGGAACTCACGCCAAAAAACAGCGAAACTGGAATTTCTGTTGAAAGCAATGTCCAGAAACAACGGGAGAAATTCAAACAGGGAACACAGAGCCAAGAACATGAGTCAGTGAAAGAGAACAGTAATAGCCGTAAAAATGAGTTTATTCCTGAAAAAGTCACCCATTTTGCGGATAATTATAGTAACAGTAGTATGGCTTGCTCAGGCTTGGAAATCGTTCCCGCAAACGAGAAGCGAGATTTAATTTCGGCATCCAGCACTGGTGAACTTGTGCCTAATTGTGGAAATGAACTTGTTGATATTCAGTTAGCTCAAGAAAAACGCGATGAAGGAAGAGGTATGTTCATTTAAAGTAGCAATATATAAATTCCAAAGTAAAGAAGTAATCTTCAAAGCAAATTTATGTTACAATTAATAATAACGAAAAATGTTCAACAATCTTTACAAAGGTGTTAAGACACTTTTAAGGCCGCGAGCCAACCTGCAACGATGATTTTCCGCGCAACAGTGTTGTGTGTTGTGTTGCAAGTTTTTGAAACCAATCGTCCAATGTTACATGGTGACATGTTACATGGGAACGACTTTCAACGCAACATTGTTGCGCGAAAAATCGTCGTTGCAAGCTGACTCGTGTAACACGGCCTTCAGACAAAATAAACATTTTTTGTGCAGGGCCACACTAACTCAACGGTAAAATACCATGGACAGCTGTTTTGCCCTTGTTATGGCTCATCATGCAGCGTGGTTTAACTTGCAGGTAGATGAAGCTGCCAAGATGGGTTCAGAGAACCGCTTTAATGCTCAGTCCCACCGTAACGCTTGTGGGAGCTGTGGCTGAGTCAATAAAAGCAGACTTTGGTTATGTGTATGGAGAGAGGATCCAGTTAAGGATACTAGCATGTGGCAGATAAATAAATTTGGCAAAATGAACAATTTGTAGATGGGGCACTGCCTTACTCATCCACTGTAGAAGTATCCATACACCTCTGAACATAATTAGACAGACACATTTTTAAAATATTTGGAGGTCTTCTGCAACCTTTGTCAGAGAGAAAATTTTATTTGCAGTGTTAAAATGATGCAAGTTGCTCATGAATCTAACCTTATTTGCTAAATAGATCTGGTACTAGCACTTCCTGAAGGATGGCCAATAAGTGTCAACCAACCTTGGCGGCGCCGAAGTTGTGAGTTAACCAAGAGCATCTCACCATGTATCAGGAAAGCAACCAATCACCTGCATCAACTACAAGATATGATTGACATGTTGTATAAATCAGAAAAAGAGTTGTATGACCAAAAATGCCAGAGACCGCCTACATCCGTTTCAGGTATGGTTTTCAGGTGCATAGCCAGCATTTTTTGCAGAGGGGTACAACTTCATTTTGAACAGACATTGTGCCAGCAGTCCTTAAAAAGTATTTAAATTTTTGCCATATTTGTCATTTCATTGTAAAGTTGGCAGGTGCACATGCACCTGGTGTACCCCCCCCCTGCTTTTCAACCTCATTTTTTTTTTATTCAAAGTAGAAAGTTTTAAAACAATCATAAAAAATAAAACAGGAATGTGACTCCTCAATGTTGTATTAATCAGCTTACAGTTCGATGCAAAACAATTTTCTTAACATATATGTGTATAAATACATGTCTCAAATAATGGGCATAATTTTGTAGATAGGTAGATAGGTTTATTATTTTCTACTTTTTGCAGTTAGTAGTGAATTACAAGTGGGGTCAGCATTAAATAACACATATAACAATTTAACAGACAATAGCATAATTTATAAAATAAGTTGCATTAATTAATAATAAATAAATACATTATAAAGAAACAATAAAGTTCTAACAATAAAGAAACAATAAATCTAATTCTAATTTTTGTCCAATATTTCACATTTCAGAATCGTCAAATTTGAGGCCACCAGAAGAAGTTCTGGTTGAGAGTGAAATGACACAAGAAAGGTCAACTATAGGAGAGTCTTCAGCAAGCAGCCATGGCAGGAGAATAAGGTGGTTTCTTAGCTCAGCTTCCCTTGGGACAATTGGTGAGGAACTGGAAGGGGGGATTCCAGGATCAAGACTGGAATCATCTGCTAGTGGGGCAGTGCTGGAGGTAAAATCTACGATAAACACTGAGTTGTTTCAGTTTGTTCTGGCCCTATTTTTTCTTCACCCTTTGCTGTGCTCTGGGGGACTGGACCCATGAAGGAAAAAAATTGGTCCAGCATTTATTGCATGTGCCATAGTGCATCACAGCCAAAGATATCTAGCATGTTAATTCCATTTGGGTTTCACTTTGCCCAGTTTTGCCAACGCAGATTGTGTGCAACTAAATAAAAACAAAATAACAAGTGAAATCAATACATTCACTCACTCTGATCGGACTAGGATTATCACTCTGATCTGACTAGGATTGCAGGGTTTTTGTGGAATTTGCTGGCACATGCACATGTACATGTATGCAACTAATGCTGGACCCATTTTTCTTTGTTCTTATTATCATGCCATGATGAGAGTGTTTTCTGGAGCTTGTTAACTTTACTAGCACTCCCATCCCCACAGGTGAGAGGGCAAAGTGCAGGCTTAGCGGCAAGTATAGCTTCCTTGTCCAAACCATCAACAGCCAAAACTGATGCGGAGGGGGAAACAGAGGTGCTTGGATGGTATGCCATACTTGATGAAGTGTTGTCACTTCTTGGCAGGATGGAAAGTGACAGACTAACTACTGAACAGGCACTTGCTAGAGAGAGGGACCGGGTACTACACTTAAGGAATGAGATTGACAGACATGCATATAAACGGATGCAAGATTTACCAGTTGTTGTACAGAGAGGTATATTGTGTACACAACCACAGATCTTTGTTGTTGCTTAGGAAACATATAAAGTAACATAAGACACTGGGTCTCTGTGGTCCATGAAAAACATGGAAAGTCAGGGAAATTCCCAAAATGTTTTCCAGCTGGTATGTCATTAAATGTCAGGAAATTTTGTGTGTGACTATGGTTCATAATAGTTTGTGTTGTTCTGTTATTAAGTTTATTTACATGTACACTATAAGTTATTTATACTGGGGGTGGTGATACATACTTGGTACTTTGTTGCTATTAATAATAGACAAAGTAAATCTTCCAAAACCTGGAAAGTATGGAAGAATAATCCATTGGTGTCAATGAAAACCCTCCAAATCATTTCAAAAAGTTAAGCCATGGAAAAGTCAAGGATTACTCAAGGGAGAGGGACTTGTGACAGATCGAAGTGCATGGTGTTTGATTCCTTAGCTTGTAGTTTAGGTTTAATATTCCAGGGTTTCATTGGGCATTTTATTTCTTAGCTGGGTAATTAGTGGTAGGTGTTTCTTAAGGTATTATAATTCCATAGTAATTACAAACGCCCTCAACAAACATCCAAGGGAGCACTTGTAGCACCGGTACCTGTGTATTAAATTTATATAATTGTACATTTATTAAGTATTTAAAATTGTAGATGGTGAGCTGATCCAGAAACATGTTCTGACTTGTTTTCTGTGTAGAGCATGAGGCCTGTGCTATTGATATCAATGAGTTACGCTGGCACTGTGCCTACAAGGGCAGAATTGAATCCAGAATAGCAGAGAGGGTTAGACAAGCAGGTGAGGCTGCACAGTTATTGATTCATTTGGTAAGCTATTGAAAATTGCTGGCAATAGTTTACAGAGCTTTTGCAATGTACTTGTCTACAGACTGGATAAATTAGTGGTGAGTATGAAGTGACAAGGGGTTAGCTGATTATACTGGTTGATTCAGCAGAGATGCCAAGTTTCAGTGATCGGCTTGCTGGAGATTTCTCTGAGTGAGCGCCACAGAGGAAAGGAGTGTACGGGGGTCCAGGGTCCAGGGGCATTCCCTCTCTCTCTCCCCCCCTTCCCCCCCCCCCCCGGGGAAAATTTTTTAAAACTGAGTTTCTTAGACTCTTTTCTCCTGCATTCTAAGGTCAGTTAGTCACACATTTTACTTATGTTTTTGGTTCCTGTTTGCTGAACAATCATAATTTCATATTAATTTTAAAAAACGTTAACTGTTTTTTCTTTCAAGTAGAGGGTTTCCAGTTCGGCTGGAGATTTTGCTTGCCCAGCTGGAAGTCCAAAAGCTAAAATCTCCAGCCGAAAGCTGGAGACTTGGCATCTATGTGATTTGGGGAAGTTTCAGAGGATCTTTTGGGGTCTGAAAGTTTGGTCTGAAGGTAGTTTTAGGGGCTTGTGAAATGCGTAGGGATATTTTTGGGATCACAAAAAAATGCAAGGGTTTTTGGGTCACAGTAATACACCAGGTTTGTTTGATTAGTTTTTTTCATGCATTTAGGGAAAGTTAATGTAATATAATGACAAGGGGGGTGAAGATATTGAGGGGGGACTCCAAAAGTTTTTAGATCCCCAGAGGGGGGGGGGGGGGGGCTGTG
>JAOBYE010207436.1:0-13783 GCA_025403585.1 Parazoanthus swiftii
GAAAAATGGAAAATCCAGAGGGGTGGGGGGGTCAAAAAAAAATTCCCTCCGTGGTGGGGGTATGGATGTTTTCTGGAGCTACACATTGCAATTTCAATTTATTAAAATAGTTGTGAAGTGAGAACACCTTGTGTCTCACATAAATGCCCTAGAAGAAACCTGTCAAGCATATATATAGCATAACCCAAGATTCAAGTAGCTAAATCAGAGTGTGCAAAACATGATATTCACTGGTTTTATACAGTGGAAGTATATAAATACGGTTAACATATACACTGTATATGCACAAGCCGCTCTGCCTGTGCTGGAAGGAGGGCTCTGTAGCACAAGACATGCGTGACACCAAGATAGTGACTCTGTACAAGAACAAGTACAAGAACAGTGACTGCAACAGCTATCGAGGAATCTCCCTGCTGAGCATTGTTGGCAAAGTGTTTGCCGGAGTCATCTTGGCCCCATTGCAGGTGACTCCTGGCAGCACGTGAGTACCCTGAGTCCCAGTGTGGCTTCAGAGCAGGCAGATCCACCATCGACATGATCTTCTCTGCGAGACAACTGCAGGAGAAGTGCCAGGAGCAAAATGAGCCACTGTACCTTGCCTTCAAAGACCTGACGAAAGCGTTCGAGCTTGTCAGCAGAAGTGGACTCTTCCAGTTCCTGAAGAAAATTGGCTGCCCTCCAAAGCTGCACGACATCATTCATGATCAGTTATTCCACACCAAACATGCATAGCACAGTCAGCTACAATGGCGCAACATCTGAGACATTCCCCATCAGCACTGGAGCCAAGCAGGACTGTGTGCTCACCCCCACACTCTTTGGAATCCTTTTTTTCGATGCTCCTGACTTATGCCTTCAGTGAGAACGAAGATGGAGTCTACCTGCACACTCGATCCAACTGCAGGCTATTCAATCTGGCCAGCCTCCGTGCCAAGACTAAGGTCAGACAGGTAACCATCAGAGAGGCTCCCTTTGCCAATGACGCTGCCCTGGCGACACACTCTGAAGAAGCACTACAGGGACTGATTGACCGCTTTGAGCAAGCTTGTGTTGAGTTCGGTCTCACTATCAGTATCGAAAAGACTGAGGTGATGGGACAAGGAATTGACTCCACCCTGAGCATATATATATATAAACCTTTCCCTCGAACCCGAGATCAACTCTAGAATCGCAAAGGCCTCCGCAGCCATGTCCAAGCTCAACAAAAGAGTGTGGTCCAACAACAACCTGATGGTGAACACTAAGATACAGATGTATAGAGCCTGCATCTTAAGCACACTTCTCTACTCCCGTGAAACTTGGACAAGATACAGTATGCTGCCCAGGAGAAGAGACCACATAGCTTCCATCTGCGCTGTCTAAGACGCATACTCAATATATGATGGCAGGACAAGATCCCCAACACGGATGTACTTGAGCGCGCCGGACTGATGTCTATCTCCACGCTTCTGAGTCAGAGCTGTCTTTGATGGCTTAAGGCCATGTTCGTTGAAAAGAGGATGGACACATCCCAAAAGACTTGTTGTTTGGGGAACTTTCAAGAGGTTCAAGATCCAGAGGCCGCCCCAGACTGCGATTCAAAGACACTTGCAAAAGAGACCTGAAGGGTGCACCAATCGACATCCAATCATGGAAAAGCCTCGCGGAGCCTAGGGACCCCTGGAGAGCTGCCATACATTGCGGGACCAAGCAAGCTGAGCAAGACTGCACTGACCACCTAAAGGAAAAGAGAACCAACTGCAAGTCCAGCTCTACGAACCATGCAGCAACAGTCCACACCTGAAGCCTGTGCGGCAAAGGCTGCCACTTCCGCATCGGCCTACACAGCCAATACGAGGAGGTGCAACAAACAGAACTGACCCAACCTGGTGCAGCCATCGTCTCCCGAGACGGAAGGAGGCCAACAAGGATATACTGTATATCTAAATGTTGTGCTTTAACCATAATTTTGGTTTTGGTTAAAAAATTTTCAAACCAGATTATAGTTCTCAAACTGGCTTAGTTTATTAATTAAAACTAGTTTTTAAAAGTTTGGCAATTTGGGTAATTTGTAAAATGATGTAACCAAGAACAAAACTAAACCACATATATTAAATTATGGTTCATTTTGTCTCCAACAAACCGTGCATTCAAGTCAGTTTCTTTCTGTAACCTGAAATCCCTATTAAAAGGCCTAATTTAAAAGTGCTAGCACTTTAATTTACAATTTATTTATTTTATTTGTAAGTTTTTCCACGAAAATATAACAATTATTATGATATGTTGGAAATAAGTCAGAGACAAATGTTCAAATATACTTAAATTAGCTGCAACAGCTAAAAGCCAAATACAATGGCCTGTGATCACCCCCTGCAACAAAATAATAGAAATAAATACATAAATTATTAATAAATAAACACTTACTTAGGTAAAAAAAAACCAAAATACTTCAAGCTGCTAGATAGACACAGCAGATAGAGTTCTGCAAGAAATCACTTTTATAATAAAGGCAGATACATTTCCAGGAGTGAGGCTCTTCCAGGTTGCAATTTGTGAGGCAAATTACATGATTGTACAGTAGTAGTGTGTTGTTCATTAATTGTGACATACCTGTGCAACTGTGAATTGCATATTACTTTGGCCGCTACACACCCACACATCACCAAAATACACATCCTGAATTTTAATGCTGACTTTGGTTGTATTGAGAACTGAAGATGCCGACAAAATATATGGCCCCCCTGGCTCCTGGGAATCCAGTATCACCTTCCACACCCTAGTATCAGCAAGTGGACCTAATTGAGTGGTAAGGTACAAAATAGTAACACATCAGAGTCTTGGAAAGGGGTATCAAAATTTAACCAAGTTCTGGTCTGGTAGACCTGGCATCACAGGGCAAGAGTTTGGAGAAGCCAATATTTAGGCTTATTTCACGCAGCAGCCATGTGGAACAAATTACATGTATTTGTTACTGCCCTGCAAATCTCGACACCATGATGAGGCTAGCGGGGTAGAAACAGAAGATTTGTTCAGCATGGCTGCTGCGTGAGATGAGTCTATGGCACATATAGGAGAGCAAACCCAATCCCTTCGCTTTCTAACCAGGAAGATTCACATACATTTTTTTTTCAAAAAAAACAACAATTGCTCAATCTGTGAAAAAAAAATGTTTGTGACCTGATGTTTTTCTGTAGACTCTGCATGTGGTGATGATACAGTACAAGATTATAAACACTGTAAGTGTAAGTACCAAGCAAAGTTAAAATGGCAGTGCGCAAATTTTAATTTTTAAAAATGGCACCGCGCAAATTTACAAATTTAAAGACTTTGTTTGGTAATTTTAATTTTACCAATAACCCGCAATATCTCTGTTGACTTGTTAGTTTAAACGAGTTACATGTTGGAAATAGTATTTGAATTAATGTAAATATCGGTACTAGGCAGATCCCCCAAGAATTAAAAGCGTTTAATGTAGCCTCGCCTTGGCCAAAAACCTGACGAATAACAGTACTGAGTACGTATATATACCTGAAACCACCTTGGTGAGGTACTTCTTTCCATTAAATGTGAAAGTGACTTCTTGTCCCAGCTCGCCAAATCCCCACACCACCGCTTGGTGAGGTTTCATCTGCAAAACCATGTGGTCGCCATAGCTGTTGGCAAACCGGAATACACTTCCAACGCGGCCATCCGTTGCGACAAGGAGGGGGAGAAATACCACTAAAACGCAACAGCCCCAGCTCATCTTCCGCATAATTAATCTGCAGCAATCAAATATTTCACAGTACTGAATACAGAAACGAGGTATTATCCCCAAACATCCGAAAATATTTTTTCAAAACTTGTGACTTGCACGAGGACTGTCACTGTCGCGCGCGCGTCAGGACTCGCACGAAAACATGAAATAGCATTTTTGTTACTCACAAGGGTGGGGTGCGGTATTCTTTAAAACAATGCCAATTTTATGCGTCCCCCTCCCCCCGCTGCCCCACTCTTATAACTGTAAATTGAAAAAAAGAAGTTGGCAAATACTTTGAGTATTGTAGGGAAAAAGTGCGTTATTTCAACTGAACTGTAGTCTGTTTCTCCCCTCCCCCCCCCCTCCCTCCTCGGCTCCTGACCGCGCGAGTCTAGTCGGAGACTGAGCAAGTCTGTCGTTTACGATCCGGGACTTTTTGTATTTATCTCGTTGCCAGGCAACAACAGCGATTATTTCGCCGCCATATTTGTTAGAAGATTTGAAGTTCTGAGTTGCTTGGTTTTCTGCTCTTGATCGGTACATTTTAGTGGTGTGCAGGTTCTGTTACAATGGTAAGCTATCTTTTAACTCGGAATTTGTTCACTTCAGTAATTTAAGTAGTTGTTTGTGCTAATTTTAGTAGTTAAGATTCAGCGTAAATTGTGAAACGTTTCGTCTGTGAGATACCATCATTTGTTTTTGTTTCAAAACTCCCGCATGTGTGTTGTAGACAGGAGTTTTGTGAACGAACCTGAGTGATTTTTTCAGATGAAATGGAATTTGTACTGAAGAGTTCGCGCAAGTTTTCGAGATTTGTATGAATAGCAATCTGAAGAAAAACTGTCTTGAGAAACATGAGACGTGCACTTTGACGTGATACTGTAGCTCAGAATATGTCACACATGACTTGTACACTGAGATTTATGTGATCTTGTAGATTTGTAGAAAAACATGTCACACATGATCTGATGTATGCTGGCCAATATTTATGTGATCCTGTAGTTTTGTAGAAAGAATCGCGTATACAATATTGTCACACATGATTGCTGGTTTGCACTCGATTGCATAGAAATTTCTCAGTGATAAATTGCTTCGTCATTTTGATTGTTCTCCCCAAATCATTCCAGTTCAATTTTCGTTCTGAACTCCAATCACTTGATGTGTATTGGTCACGGTTGTAAATTCTCTCAAGACTTGTAATGCGCTGGTTTATTATTCTCTTTACAGAAAGGAACCAAGCAAGATTTCCATGTTATGATCTACTCAATATATATTTGATATGTATCAATTATGGATGTAAATCAATGTGACATGTTTTTTCTCCTTTATCAGACAGAAAACAAGAGAGTTAAAAAAAATGATCAGAGTTTTTGTGGTGTGAATGGAACCATGCTTCATTGTCGCAGCCTTTTGTAAACAAATTTTAAAAAATGCTTTAAACTCAAAACAAGCTGGATGATCTTCAATAAAGCAAATCTCAACATCAAATCCTCCCTGAATGAAGAATTAAATTGTGTTGTGATTGCCTTTTGCTGTTCCAGAATGTTTGGTGGTGAATGGCCTTCAGTAGTAGGTGCGAATCTTTCTGGTGGCAAAATGCCCTTGAACCACACATGTATGTGATAAATAAAATGTAGTTTTGTAGAAAGATATGTCGCATGTGATAATTATGTACACTGAGATGTGATTCATTAGTTTTGTAGAACAATATGTCTCATGCCTAGTATATACTCTGAGAATTGCGAAGTGATCATGTAGTTTTGTTGAATTATGGAAACTAGCTTGTATACCTAATAACTAATAATTTAAATCCTGTTTTAAATGAAGCCTCCTAAAAAGAAAAGTGCAAAAAAGAAGAGTAAAAAGTCTGCCAAGGCTAAAACCCCGACCATAGTGGATGGCATCAGCACAGAGGAAATGACAAAGGAGCAGGTTTGTACAGTCTTTACTTGATTTAGAGCAACTATAGCAAACCCTTATTCCCCATGTTGTTCTGGAATATACTGCACACATATTTCTAAAGATTGCAAATGTGCAGTTTTTGCTGTTTAGTCTGATAAAGGCAATAGAAAATGGCTCTAGATCTTTCAGTCTGAAATTAAGGCTGGGGTAGCATGGTACACTCTAGCTACCCACAATATGAGTGCGTACTGGTACCTATCACATACATGTATCCCCTGTCTGCAGTTTAACTACAAAATTCTTTTTCTAATTTCTAGTTATAGCCTTCAATCTTTCTGGTTAACATTTTAAAATATGTAGTTTCTCTTTACCTCTTACAAGCAAATTACCTCAGTCATTGAGTAAGTTACATCAAACTTTTGTTGATTTTGCATATTCAAAATGTTTAAAACCTTTTTTGTGGCTTGCAACAGCTTGAAGAGCATATTGTGAGACTAAGAGAGGAACTCGACAGGGAGAGAGAAGAGAGAAATTACTTCCAGCTGGAGAGAGACAAAGTAAACACCTTCTGGGAAATCACCAAGAGACAACTGGAAGAGAGAAAAGCCGAGTTGAGAAATAAAGAGAGAGAAATGGAAGAAGCTGAAGAAAAGCACCAAGTGGAAATCAAAGTGTATAAACAGAAAGTCAAGCATCTTTTATATGAGCATCAAAACAACATTGCGGAGCTCAAGGCTGAGAGTGAGTTAAATAACACTTACAAATCAGTAGTACCCGGTAGATAATTATTTTCTGAATGTGTCCGTGGGTTTCAATACAAGGCAAATGTGTGTGACAAGCTTTGTGTTAACATAATCCCCAATGCCTACTTTCTTCTTAGGTTTTACTCTAGATCTGTCTGTACAAGTATCACTAGTCAAGATTTTTTTTTTTAAAATCCCCAGACATCTGGTTAACAAATAAATATTGTTCACAAAATGTACACAAGTACAAGTCTCTTCATAAACATATGATATTTATTAGTTTCATTTAGTTGTTAAAGGTAAAAGAAATGACACAACTACTATAATCACTGTCACATCCTTCTTTGTACTATAATGGCTGTTGCAGAATTGCAGACATCAAGTTAAAAACCTTGACTAAAACTTTGACTGTTTGTATAACCTCATTGAAGGAAATGAAAAAAAAAAGAAAATAATAAATTTGCACTTAAATCATCTTTTAAACTCGTTAAATATTTGGAAATGATTATGTTGTGTTGTATCACTACTTATTTGTCTTGAATTGTTATATATATCAGAAATAGATCTTTATTCCAAGTGTTGGGAAGTAAGTAAATGATTTTGGAACCAGAGTGATTTGCCAATTTGCTGCCATCTTCAATGTGATTAAATAAAGAGGTTCAAGCTAGCTAGCTACCAAGAGTTCAACTTATTTGGAGATGTGTCTATCATTCTTCAATTAACAATTAGATTATTATTAATAAGTAACTAAAAAAAGTTAGAAATCTCCAGAATCTTTAGTTGCTTTTTAATTAATAGAATACGTTGTTTTGATTTATTGTATCTAATTTAATAAGCTTTGTCACTGTTCTTCCAGGTGCTGTAGCCTTGAAACTTGCTCAGGATGAGAACAGAAATAATGAACAGGATCTGCGAAAAGATAAAAGGAGTTTGAAAGTATGTTTTACACTATCTATATATTGATCAGTCAAGAACAGTTATGTTCACCTGATACTAATAAGATGATACAAAAACAGCAGAAACTCACTATCAAAGTTTTATGTGGATCATTTTATAGCTGCATGGATTGAGAGATAACGATTCACATAAAAATTTAAACTATAACTGTTACAAAATCTTGGTTGCCATGGAAATGTAACCTCACCACACCACACTTTTGTCTCCCTTCTCAGCATAGTCCAACCTTCCCTTGCATGGAAGGATCTGTGATAGAAAATAATTAGTCTGACTGGAAATTAAGAGTTTATCAAGAAGGTCAAGGTCCAAATTTACTTAAGCCTAGTTTACATATAATCGCTCACGATTGCCGGATCACTGAAAATGCTGCCAGTGATCGTCAGCGATTATATGGAAACACTTTTCAGCAATCTGGCGATTGTGAGCAATCATCAGTGATCACGACCATGAGCAACCATGAGCGATCGTCAGCGATTATATGGAAGCACATTTCAGCGATCGAGCGATCCATGCAATGCATCTATTAGCATATTTTGTTTGTGTTCCACTCAATGTTAAAACATTGTCCTTTGTTATATTGCTCTTGAACTCAAGTATTCTACACAGCATGGCTCAAAGTCCTGATACTGAAATCTGTTAATGGAAAAAAATTGAAAGTATGAAACTTGCCTGTATAATAGATACAGTAAAGAGTATAAGGACAAATACAAGAATAGCAGTTTTAAACAAATTCAGTCTCATACCAAAAAGTGAAGAGCTCTTTTTCTATTCTCATTAGATCTTTTTTGACTAAAGCAAGCAGAAGAAAAGTGCTTCCTTGCAGAAAAAGGCTTTCTTCTATTTCATCTTCTTCGTTTTCTGTATTGTAAAGTTATCACTTCGCTACCACACGAGCGTCATATAGATTACAACTAACCATGATAATACCTGTTTGCTCATAAAAGAGCTGCAAACTGTGCTGGAGTTCACTGAAGCATAAACTTCCACAATTTAATGGAAACATGTAAGAAATTGATAGTGATTGTGAATGATCCTAGGTATGCATCAGTGCTTCCTAATGATCTGGCAATTGTCAGTGATCATATGGAAACTAGGCTTTAAGGCCTTTATGCTTTGAAAAATGTCTTTTTATGTTGATCAGTGGTGTATACTAAATATTGTAGTTGACTGTGGTTAATGGGTCAAATAAGGTAAAATGAGTTTGTAGGTAAATTAACCTCTTGTTCATATACATGTACTTACTAATTAGTTTAATATAAGCTTCCAGAGATGCCTTTCTCAATCTTTCACCATCTATGATCTGCGAGTTTAAGTAATAATGAGTGTATGAAACAGTTATTTGTTTTTTTTCTCCTTAAAAAGTTGTTTTCAAAGACATTTAAAACTGAACTTGATAACATTTAGGAATTTGGATTGAAATAGAAGTTTGCTATGATTGAATACCACACCATAACCCTTCTGTCCTCTCTTTAGCTTTGGTGTATACTTTTACCACATGTACATGTATACTGCATGTCTGTCTAGCAATTGCTGAATATATCAATTGAGTAAAAATAAAAGTGTATTTGATGTTTGTTGCAGGTTGAACTGAAAGAACAAGAGTTGTCTCATGAAGATGTTGTTAAAAACTTGAAGAAGGTAGGTATTATTTATATTGCTCAGAGATCGAGTTATATATACCGACATATAAGTAAAATGAAAGTTTTTGTTTGTGCAAACGGTACACTTGTAACAAGTTAGAGTATAAGTTAAGCTCAGTTTAAAATGGTATGTATTAAATTATTTTGTGTTTCAGAGTATACCTAATATCTTGGTTAGTTTTCAGCAGCTTTTTCTGAAAAATCTAGACCAGTCCTGTTGTTCCTTTTCTTTGCAGGGTAATGATGAGGAAATCACTAAACTTAGACAAGACTTTGAAAGACAAGTGAAAGGTTTGTCAGATACTTTCCACCTTAAGTTTCTAAGATAAATAAAAAAAATGTTAAATGTAGGTCACAATGATATCCAATATTTCACTTTAACAGTAGTTTTATTTTTATATCCAACCATTTATAGAGTTCAATCAATCGCTCACACCTGAACCAAAAGCCTCAAACTTTTGTGCCATTTACATGACTGTATGTTTACACAGCTAGGTAGTAGGTGTTGTCATGACACAATTAACCAACAGGGTGAAATAGCTTAATATATTAGTCCTTCAGGACACAGCATTGCCACTGAGTTAGTATTTTGTTGGGGTTCATATTTCCGCTAGTTTTTTGTTGTTGTCATCATTTTCAGAGCATAAAAAGTAGTTATTCTCCAAATCAAACAAATGTTTCGCACTTGTTATCAAAGAAATAAAGGGCAAAATTCATATGTTGCAATATAATATACTGCTACAGTATCAGAATTTGATTGTCTTGGAAACAAGGAGGAACAAATTATATTAAGTTGTACATGCAAGTTTGTTTATTTGCTTGTGGGAAATAGAATCATGATATTTCATCTTGGATTGTTCCAAGAAAAAGAGTTGACAGAAACCACATACCTGTGTTTTCCACCAGGAGACAGCAAAAACCTGATGGACTATAAGAAAGTAACTCGACTTCAGTTTTAAAAGCAGCAAGTTACATGAAATCATTTTTAAATAATTAACGTTTTTCAAAAAATCAACTCCAAATTGTGAGTGTGTTCACGCACTTTAAACTTGTAAATTTGTTGCCACTTGCAGAAGTAGAGTTGAAGTATGACAAGAAAATGCGATCACTTCGTGAAGAACTTGAACTTAGAAGGAAGACTGAGATCCATGAGATTGAAGAGGTAACTGTTACTACTTGAATGATTTTTTTTTTCTCTTCCATGTAGTTTGAACACATCTAGAGCTTACTTCACCTTTGGTGTTCATGTACAAATAAAATGGTTCCAGGAGAGCTTGTTAAGTAATAACACCTTTCACATATGATTAAATAAGTTGTTCTTTTATGTTCCTACAGCGGAAGAATGGTCAGATCAACACATTGATGAAGAATCATGAAAAGGCATTTAGTGACATCAAGAATTACTACAATGACATCACTCTAAACAATCTAGCTCTCATCAACTCTCTCAAGGTGTGTACAGCTAAATTTTAATACGACCTGGCTTGAAATTAAATTTAACTAATAACCCAATACCCGTTCCCATCTGGCCCAGTAGCTCAGTTGGTAGAGCAATGGTGATCTGTTTTGGAGGTTATGGGTTTGAATCCCGCTTGCAATTGGGTCGGATATTTTTTCTCGTTTCCTTGTGAGCCCATTTCCTTTTGTAGGGCTTTCTCTCAGAAGGTATTACTTGGGATATTTATAGAGTACATTATCTTACCACATTTATAGCATTTCATCTGGTTTTAGACTGTATATTTTAAAAGTAAGTATATGTGTACATGTACTGTGCTCATTAGAAAGTACTTTATATAATTGTAACTATAGAAAACTAGGCTTGAGAAATAATGCTTTGGAGAAAAACCGGTTTCTCTGCATTGGCATGAAAGCTAAATGTGTGCAGTGCATGGTTTGTTTTTCAAAGATTGACAGCATGTTGAACATGTACAGTGACGCCCCGGTTAAACGATCTTCGGTATAACGATCAACATTCGTTTGTCCAGCAAAAGTTATAGTAAAATGTATGGGGCAGAACCCTGGTATAATGATCTTCGATATAACGATAGTTCCGATTTAACGATGGAAATGGCGTTGACCGAGCGCAAAATGTTTCTGGTTATAATGATGAAATTAATATCACAGACCACAAGAAATGCTAAATAAATATAGTGTAACAAAACAAACTTTTATTACATTAACAATAATTATAGTCAATGTTTCTATCAACAGTCTTGAGTGGTCTTTCTACTCTCCATTAAGCGATAATAATTGACGTATTAGCAATTCTAATTCATTCAGCGATCATTTATAAATTTATAAGATAAAGGCGATTCTCAGCTTTACTCGGTTATAATGATATTTTTAGAAATTTTCCGGCCACAATAACGTTATATCGGAAATTTGAGTATAACGATATCCCGATATAACGATGTAATTTTAACGCTACCTTGTAATTGGCATATCGTTTAACCGAGGTTCCACTGTATATGGTATGTTTTTTGCCGTAATGTAGTATTCAGGCTTGTTGACAGATGGTTGTTTAGTTGTTCACGTGTTGTACTAACTGTCCTTTGTTCTGCTTTTTACACTTGCCAAGGAACAAGTAGAAGACATGAAAAAGAAAGAAGAAAGAATGGAAAAACAAATGAATGAAATAATGGCTGAGAACAAGAGGTTAACAGAGCCATTGCAAAAGGCTCGCGAGGAGGTTGAGGAGCTGAGGAGACAGGTATGTCATCTTGAAATCATGTCTTCCCCCCTTCCCCCCCCCCCTCCTCTAACCCCATTTGTTCCTCTCCACTTCAGTTGCAACTAATATGTGGTAGATTTGCATTATTTCGAGCAAGAGTGACAGTGTATCATCTGACGAGATCAAGCACATATTATTGACATCATTTTCAAATATTGTGGATTAGATACTCCAAATTTTCCTTCTCTCTCTGTGTTTTTTAACTCTAAAAAATGTTCATCAACATCCTCCAAGAAATGAACATAATAAGTTAAATTTTTGAATGGTTTCCGAACGCCGATATTGCGCTATGACAAAAGGTGTTGTTTGTCACTAGACAGTAATATTAATTTAAATTCTGTAAGTAAGTTACTAGTACACTATCGTATATTTAGCTTCACCACTTATCACTCTTTGTTGTTCTTTTTTCTAGCTTGCCAACTATGAAAAAGATAAGGCATCTCTAGCAGTAAGTATAACTCCGTCATTCATATTCGTTCTGCGACTGGTTTGGGATCTAGTTGAGCCGAAACCAATTGTAGAGTCAAGCCCTGGTCAAATGTAGATGAAAAACTCTGCAAATCATTGAGCAGATTTGGACCTTCAAACTTGCGTTTAACTTGCGCTTCGTTTGGCCACTGATAAAGAACTTGCAGTGATTTGCATTCAAATTTGAGCTCGCTCAAAGTCGATGCAAGTAAACGCAAGTCCGTGCAAGTAAGTGCAAAGCCATGCAAGTTGGTGGCCAAACGAAATGCAAGTTGAACGCAAGTTAAAAAACTTACGCTGACTTGCATTTACATTTGGCCAGCGCTTGGTTTGCGCACTTTTTAGGAATCATACTGATGATCAGTTTTTTTTGGTATTTGTTTTTGTGTATTTAATTTTTGGAACTCTGTCATTTGTTCTGATTGAGTTTTAAATGCTTTTTTGCACTGTACAGTAATGTTTAAAGTTAACTACAAGCGGCTCAGACTCAAACTTTGGTCACGCCCAACTGACAGATTGCGGTGTCAGTCACGCTATATATGACTACTGGTTTTGGGGCCACGTGACCATAAAGATTTCATCTGTTGTTTTCTGTACAACTGAAAAACAACAATTCTAGGTTTTTACCAGTTTCTGATCTTCACTAATGACAAGACCTTTTCAAGCCGTACTATTTGGATTATGTTCTAGACATCTTGATTTAACCATTTCATCCTAAAGTAATAAATCAGTTTTGGCTGAGAGGTTCCAATCACTGAATCAGACATTTTCGATTGTTTCTGGGATCATCGTTTTCGACAGGTTGATTGAAAACGATAGTTAAAGCTGCGAAAAATGATTTTTCTCAGTAGAACACTACCAAAAAATTCAACTGACCAGAGTGCGAGTCGCTGATCTCAATAGTACGCGCACTTGCTGTATGTGTGTTATCTATTTCGTTTTTGCTTAAACAATGGAGTAAAGTTTGATAATAATTTAAGTTGTAATTATATTAAAAATATGTAGTGCAAAATAAAAATTTTAATTTTAACAGAAATTTGGATTACTGTGTGTGTTGGTGTTCGTATGATCTCTAGCCCTAGCCTTCAGTTTTGAAATGTACAGAAGACAACAGATCGTTTTTCATAGATAAATATTAAAACAACAATTGATCGTCAGTAGGAATCCATCAAATCTCAGGAGTTGCAGAACATTTTGGGCGGAGCCACCCGCTAAATAAGCACAGTTACTGAATAATAACTAAAAAACATTTTCTAACAGTTAATGACTCCAGCAAAACACGTCAGATGGCGAAAAAAACATAAACGGAAAGTAAGCAAATCGTACCAAACAAACAAGAAGCGTGTGCAAACAAAACGTAAACAGTTGCGCGTGCAGAGCTGACGTTTAGTTCATTGTGACGTTAGACGCGAATGATCGTATAACGGTTTGTTTTACCCGGCTCGCTACCTATATATATACTGACGTTTGTTCAGTTCTGTTTGAAAGCGCATGCTCTTATGGCTTGTGGCTCTTTCTAAAATATTCTGCATTTCGTCTAGGATTAGGGTAAGTATACAATATAGATTTGCTGTTGACAAGCTTTATCTTCCTTAATCCTTCCGGGTGTTTAGAGCGCTTAAGC
>JAOBYE010207546.1:0-17227 GCA_025403585.1 Parazoanthus swiftii
TGTTGGCTTCCTCAATAAAGATTTATTATTATTATTATTATTATTATTATTATTATTATTATTATTATTATTATTATAATAATAATAATACTCGAAGACCCCATCAGCTGGGCAGTGAGGCAGCCCACTGCAAGGGCATTGTTGCCTCGTAATACCGGCACTCATAACGACATTGATATTGTGCCATCGACACCAAATGCCTCATTTGACAGTACCAGAAATTCTTGTTTGTCAACACCATCACCAAGAACCCAGACCCCAACACCAGCACTCAGGAGGCGTACTTATCATCAATGCCTTAACAATGGTTCTCCAAGTTTTTAAACGTTCTGTCTCACATTGACATGAACATTTTCATGCATTATTAACTATTTTTAGAGATGAAGTAATAGCATGTATATGTATAAGTGGTATAGCCTTGACCATCGCAAACAACCATGGCTTGCGCTTTATCCCTCTACTACTTTTATTCACGTGAGACCTTGTTATACTAGTTGGTAATTATACTATCTATACATATATACAGATAGCATATAGTTTACCATTTAATATATATAACAAGGTATCCCGTGGATAAATATAGTGGAGGAGATAAGCGTAAGCCATGGTTGTTAGCGATGGTGAAGGCTATAACACTTATACATATGTTTACGTATGTTTTGTTGCATATATTTTTGATAAGCAGCTTTAGATTTGACAAACGATAGGATTTTTAAAAAGCGTCAGAATAACCTTTCATAGTTAATTTTATGACTCATTTTGTTGTGGGACCAGCATATGATAGTTTGAAAAGATTCATAGCAACAGCTGCTACCTATTTTCGTTAAAATAGCCATAATTCAGCTAGTCTTAAATGTTCATTTTTAATTTTTAGTGATTTATGTGTGAAAACATGAAAACCACACCCACTTATAATAAAAACAATTGAAAATGAATTACGGCTTTTTTTATACGGCGATGTGCAATATCGGCAATTGTTAAGATACTCCCCATATCTCTCCTTCAACGTATTTTTCAAAAGCTAAAGTGCGTTTTCCATTCTCTGAAAGCGTGATATACATATTTATACGTACGCGTGTGACAGATAAAGGCCCTGATCATCATATGCAAATGAAATGTATGAAGTCGTAAACAGCAACATTTTAAACATTTTACTCTACTTTACATCTTTTCGTTTAATGAACTTTAAGCAATATTACACAATTCTTAAAGGTTTTGTATAAAGCTATTTAGATCACTTTACGTTCCAATTAAAGAAATTCTTTCACTGCATTTAAATCGCTTTACGTTTCGATTAAAGAGAATCTTTCAAAGCATTTACGACAGTGCGTAAAGATGCGTAAATTTTCAGAGTCCGATTACGCATCTTTACGCTGTGGCGTAAAGATAGCTTAAAGATGGAAATTACGTAAAATTAAAGATCCGTAATTATGATTAAACCATAACTTTAGAAACTCTTTGGGTAGCTTTATGCAATGCGTAGTTTTGCGATTTCGTGCTGTGCTGTGATTAGAAGGGCATCATTTATTGATGCTGTACACAAGAGTACTGATGTAGTTGGACAGCTGAATTCTACACAGACACAAATAAGTGCTATAAGCCCCTTTCACAATCATGCTCTTCAGTTGGCGGGCCACACGTATTGAAAACATGGCATATGGTGTCAAGAAAGAAACAATACTGATGTTTTCGAAAGAAAATGAATGATAAAACCCTAAACATGCATGTCACAGAATGATGTAGACAGAGGTTGTGACCACCAGCAAAACCGTTATTTTGCTGTGCGCATGATTGAGAAAGTGGCTTATTGAAGAGAGCTGCCAAGACTCGGGTTAGAAAGGAAGCCAGATGGGAAACAAATCAGGGGAAGAGGATAACTCACAAGACTGCTGAAAAACTGAAAAAAAGCTTTTGATTGTTTGCATGTAGTTGGTTGTGCTGAGGAAGGTGAATTTGAGAAACTGGCAAAGAAAGCAAGGGTTGTTCTAACGGTGGACAGATTGTTTGGAGGGGTAGATGGTAAACAAGAATGTCAGCTGACAAAACAGGTGTGGCACAACTCAGAATGTGGAGTGATACTGATAATTGGCTGGAACTGTGATGGTGGTCATGGTGGTAGATGGGAATCCTCTGACATTCTGATTGAAAAGAAAAGAGCACAGAAAGTATTTGTCAAAACTGTTGTAATAGCAGCTTCTGTTCCCATAACTGGGAACAATTTCACCAAGATTTTCTTGTTTAGTAAATGTTTGAACCTAAATTTCCCATCATGATCAGTTTCTACTTTTCAGCGAATTCAAACGTTTTATGCCATCCCAGCCTCGAAATTAATGAAGTTCCGATCCAGGATGGTGAAGATACCGACGGCGTTATCAAATCTGTTGGTGAGAGCATTGGAGTTCAACTGGAGGAGTCCGATATTTCGATGAGCCATCGTCTGGCTGAAATCAAGCCGTGCGCGGCAAAACTACAAAGGACTTGGGTCTAGGTCGTGTGGAAGAGAATAACCTGTTCATCTCTGAAAGCCTCACGAAGAAGAATAAAGATTTATTCCACAAGTGTCTCCGAGTTCGTAGGGCGCTCAAATACAGCTACATGGCAAGATTTTCTTGCGAAAAGATCAACGATTGGCATCTAAACTGATCACCAGTGAAAGAGCGCTGGAGAAGCTATATGACTGCGAAGGAGTGGAGGCACCCACTGATCTTGCGCCAGTGCCATCGTATTCCTGGCGTGCTAGACGTAGCACTTTCAACTTGGTTTCTTTCAATGCCATGCAGAAAGGAGATAAGTAAACTAAATAGTTCAAACTCTGTTACACAAACGATTGTTTGACAATGTTGATTATTCATTTCTAAATACGTATGTATATAATAATGTGTATATCGGCGCCGCATTTTCGAGTTATATGAATATGCTTATTCACAACTAGTCTACTTCAATAATGCAATGTTTATGCATGAGTATTTCACTTCTAAACTCCCGTGTGTTTTCCGTCAAATTAAAACCAAAGTGAACAGTAATCACAATTATAACACCAGACTGGCTTCAAAACAATCATATTACCTTCCTCAAGTCAAAACACTGGAGTAAAAATTGCGAGCGAGCCTCGTTATCGGGCCGCCATGCTTTCCGGCTCAGCTGAAACTATGTCTCGAGAAGGTGTAACTTCTTCCCCCGATTCGTCAAACTATTCGACATCGCCCCCCGTTCACCTCGTGAAAATCAATCTCCCACTGCCATCTAAACTCGAAACAAATGGAGATCTGGCTTCAAACTGACGTTTTCGCCTCATGTGGGATAATTATGAGATCGCCTCTCGACTCACACAGGAATCCAAAGCAATGCGAACGGCTACTCTTCTCACTTGTATTGGACAGGACGCTTTAACTGCTTTCGAAGGACTCGACTTCGCCAACGAACACGAACGGCAAGACATCGACGTGGTATTGAAAAAGTTGAATACATTTTATTTAGGAGAAACAAATGTCATATACGAACGTTTCAAGTTCAACGAGCGCTCCCAGGAGACCAGCGAGTCCTTTGATGTGTTTTTAGCTGCTCTGCGTACTCTTCCTAAGTCGTGTGACTATGGCTGTCTTACTGACTCTCTTATTAGAGACAAAATTGTTGTGGGAGTACGTGACTGTCGCCTACGGAAAAAGCTATTGCAGTCATGTGATCTCACTCTCAATACTTGTATAGATATGTGCAGAGCCAGTGAGACTACCAATCAGCAAGTCAAGCTTAAGTCTCAAGAGAGGGATGAAGGAATAAGCATAGCGCAGAATAAAAGTCGACCTCCAAAAGTCGAGCATGCAGATTGCAAGCCTGTCCAGGGTAGTCACCGGTCAAGTGACACCTCAGAGCGCATAATGAATTCCTGCAAATTTTGTGGTCTCTCTCACCGTAGAAAGAGGGAAGAATGTAATGCGTGGGGTAAGAAATGTGCACGCTGTGGGTTAGCTAATCATTCTGCAGCTTTCTGCACCACCCCCACACCCAGGCCCAATGTACATGCTGTCGATGACCAGAATGTTGACAGTGAAAGTGAGAACAGTGAATATGGACTAACTGTTACAGAGACTGTGACAGTTAACTCTACGTCCACCGCGCCATTTTCTAAGAGACTGTATGCGACAATGGTGATTAACAACTCTGACATCCAGTTTCAATTGGACTGTGGAGCCACTACAAATATCTTACCCCTAGACACCTACTTCAAAGTGTTCGACGACCCCAACTGTGATCACCTAGCGAAGACCACAACCACCCTTAAAATGTATGACAAGAGCGTAATGTCAGTCCTGGGTAAATGCTCGTTAGAGGTGACAAATCCCAAGAACAATGAGAAATACCCTCTCAATTTTCTCGTTGTTGACAAGGGACTCAAACCCTTACTTGGGACACCTGCAATCCAGCAGCTTAGACTAATGACAGTCAACAGAGAGAATATAATGTCTGCAGAAACCCTCAGACAGGAAGCCCTGTTTGATATGTACGCTGACGTCTTCAATGGGGAAGGGAAACTCGATGACACCCCGCACTTCCAAGTACATGATAATGTCAAACCTGTGAAATTACCAGTACGGAAGGTTCCCATTGCCTTAAAAGGCCCTCTCAAAGAGGAACTGAACCGACTCGTTAGTCTAAACATCTTAGCCCCTGTTGCCGAGCCAACTGACTGGATATCAGCGATTGTCATCGTGAAGAAGAGCAATGGCAAACCCCGCTTGTGCATAGATCCCAAACCTCTCAATCAAGCACTGAAGAGAACCACTATCCCCTGCCAGTTGTGGAAGATCTTTTACCTGACCTAGCCAAAGCCAAGGTCTTCACTGTAGTGGATGCCAAAAATGGGTTTTGGCATGTTCCTCTTGACACTCCCAGCAGTTAACTCACAACCTTCGGCACACCGTGGGGCCGGTATCGGTGGAAGAGAATGCCCTTTGGAATTTCTTCTGCTCCAGAGGAGTTCTAGCGATGACTTCGACGATACGCGCTGATCCATGGCGTTGGAGACTCGATCGAGGAAGCCACAGCAGACCACGATCACAACCTTCCGAATCTCCTTGACCGCTGTCGAGAGAAGGGAATCAAGCTAAACAAGCACAAAGTGAAATTCCAACCCAGTGAATGGCATTCATGGGCCACATCATTTCTGCAGAGGGCCTTAAACCTGACCCAGCCAAGGTCGAGGCCATTCAATACATGCCTCACCCAACTGACAAACAGGGTATGAGACGGATCCCAGGCACCATCAACTACCAGAAATTTGCGCTCAACCTTGCTTATGTCACCGCACCTCTTCGAGAGCTCATCAAAGCAGACAATGAATTTTTGTGGGATGAAAATGTCCAGGGACAGTGCTTCACAGAAATCAAAGAGATGCTCGCTTCCCCTCCTGTGCTGAAGTACTTTGACCCAACGCAACCAACCGAAATCTAATGCGATGTATCAGAGAAAGGTTTGGGAGCCTGCCTCATGCAAGGCGGACAGCCTGTCGCTTATGCCTCCCGTTCTCTAACTGCGACAGAGCAACAGTATGCTCAAATTGAGAGAGAAACCTTGGCAATAGTGTATGGTGCTGAGAAATTTGAACACTACATTTATGGCCGGGAAAGTACATGTGGAAACCGACCATAAACCCCTTGAGGGTATTATGAAGAAGAATCTCCGGAATGCTCCAAAACGCCTTCAGCGCATGATGCTTAGTCTCCAAAAGTTCGATCTCTAGGTTACATACAAGAAGGGTACACAGATATATCTGGCCGACACTCTTAGCAGTGCCTACATTCTTCAGAGCAAAAGCAACCCTCTAGATGATCTAGTGTTGCAAGTTCAGGCACATACCTCCTTAAGCTCGCTAGCACAGGATGTTGAGAGCATTAATATGGCCTTCTTCCTGTCAATCACGACCGAGACACTCACCGTCATCCGACAAGCGTCAGCTGAAGACCAGACCATGACTCAGAACACCTAAGAGACTATTTTCCCTTTCGGGATGAACTCTCCGTCCAAGACGAACTGATATTTAAGGGCGAGCGCCTAGTCATTCCACAAGGGGCACGCGCCTTTCTCCTGGCACGCCTGCATGCCAGTCACATTGGTCTACAGGGATGCCTACGCCGCGCCAGAGAGAGTGTTTACTGGCCAGGATTGACCAAACAGCTCACTGAATTAGTCTCCCAATTCGAAATCTGCAGTGCACATCCACGTTCCCAACACAAGAAGCCCCTCATCAGCCATGACATCCCCACAAGACCCTGGTCTCAAGTCGGTACTGATCTGTTCCATTTGGATGGCAAAGACTGTCTCATAACTGTCGATTATTTCTCCAGCTTCTTTGAACTGGACAGACTGCAAAACACCACCGGCAATATAGTAATTGGTAAGCTTAAGCACAATGTTGCAAGACATGGTGTCCCAGATAGATTGATCTCCGACAATGGTCCTCTCTTGCAACTCACAGGAGTTCCACAACTTTGCTATGACTTACAGGTTTGAGCACGCTACCAGCTCCCCTTGATATCCCCAGTCTAACGGCAAGGCAGAAAATGCTGTTAAAACTGTAAAGGGACTGCTTCGGAAAGCTGCAGATTCCAACAGCGACCCACACCTCGCCCTCCTTGACTGGAGAAACACGCCCACTGAGACCTTGGGAACATCACCAGCACGACGAATGTTCTGCCGCCGGGCCAAAACTCGGATACCCACCTCATCGAATCTACTTAAGCCGGAAGTTTCCCTCAACATCGTTCCCAAACTCAAGGCCCAAAAGGCTAAGCAAGCGCTCTACTATGATGCCCATGCCAAAGAGCTTAAGGACCTTAAGGAAGGAGACCTGGTGCGAATGAAGCCTCTGAAACCAACAGAGCAGCATAAGCCCTGGAAACTGGCCACAGAACTATAAAAAGCCAATACCCGTTCATACTGGGTGAAATCTACTGATGGGATTACATACCGGCGCAGACACCTGAACAGACCAATGAAAGTTCTTCAACGCCATTGGCAGAGCCTGGTCCCCAGGGATCACAACCATCACAACTGTTCCAGTCATCATAGGGCCGCCTCAGTACCCAGCTACCCTGGCCCCACAACCCACCGCTGCTGCCAGTACAGCCACAGGGCCACAGCCCACTCAAGCTCCAGCTGCGCATCCTCCTCCAATCCGCACGAGCGGACGTCAAGTCAAAAAACCGCAGTACCTGAATGACTTTGTAACACACCTTCCTTGAACACTGTTACAATCGTGGTGAATTAACTCACACTGCAGTTTATATGTTTGAGCAATCTCGTTTATTAAGTGTATTTTTTTTCAGTTACAGTTGAAACTTTGTAAAGAAGGGGGCATGTGAAGATATGCTTCCGCCCGAGCGACCCCCGAGTGATTCCTTGGGCGAGCAAGCCTCGTTATCGGGTCGCCATGCTTTCCGGGTTAGCTGAACATTTTCGGTTGCTCGAGTGAGATTACAAAGACGTTACACATGTCTTGATTTACACTCAGCCTTGATGGATACTTTCTCGAATGATAGTTACGCACTTATAACATTGGATGGCTACTATGTGATGGGTTTGATTAAAGGAGGATTTAACACCTATCCCATCACGCATTGCGCGCGCCTGAACAAACGTTGTGACGAATGGCGGACAAAAAATACGTTGAAATGCGAAATTTTCACCAATTTCAAGATCGGATTAAGTGCTCCAATTGGACTAAGTAGAAGCTTGTTTTAGTTCACTCTCAAGCTTTTCTGTATCTAATTTTGGTTCAGTGGGATCTTTTGCCAATCTGTAGAGTTTTAGGTTATCGAAAATCGGGTTTGAGTAGGTAATCTTTTCAACTTGTGTTTCTTTGTTTCGGGCAATACGGTTGGGTGCTACCACACAATTGGTTCATTTCAGAAAATTTGGACAGGTTTTAGCATTTTTATGAGTAGGACACGTGTAATGGATGGTTGATTGTTATTTAAATGATCCAAGTAGTACAAGCTCAATACTAAATTTATGTCGCTTCAATTTTTTTCGTTGTGGTATCTCCACCTATTTTCCATTTGCAACAATAACTTGTTTCATATTTGCCATAACAAGGTCATTAAAGAATGGAAAATGGACAAAGAAAAAGACCTCAATACCATTATCGCTAAGCTCGACGACGGTGGTCACGAAGTTTCCCGATATGACTTCAAGACTATACAAACACAACTTCCCGATTTTGAGGAACGTGTTATGCAGCAGCACTGGTTGCAGATGTCAAGAGAATCAAGAGTTTACTTGCTGCGGCCTATTGGCTGGCTTAACGATAAGGTCAGATAGTTTTTTGGTATATGTATATTGATTGTATATGTACTGTAGTTCTCCTTTTTCGCCTTTTTATATAAAAGAACTTTGCTATTTGAAAACTTCAAAGCTGTGAGGGGGAAATGCAACATACATCTTACTACCCGCTTAGCACGCGGATATGGTTGGCTGGTGCCTACTCAACCAAATCAGCCTAGTACACGGATACGGTTGATTTGTGCCCATCAACCGTATCCGCGTGCTAACTTCACTCCAAAAAAATAAAAACACTCCAAAAAAGAACGAAACTTGTTCAAATAACATACTCTGGGATCCACTTTATGTTTAGAAGTTTACAACAGAAATTACATTTATGAGACTTAAAAAAGCTGTTAATTGCTACTGTTGCTAAATTGCCAGTGCAAAAATTAAGCTCTCCTTCGCTTATATGATCAGCAGAAGCTATCTCGGGGTCGTATAAATTATACCCAGACCCCTGGATGTCTACTAATTAACATCAACTTTCCTTTTGACTTTTCATAACTAAAGTGGACAAGTGACTGAGATTTCAAACTCTCTGTGCTTTCTGCATTCTTACTATATATTTCACCATTTTTATGATGTGCTTTTCAAAATCCCCAGATATGAATTCTTCCACTGTAACATACTGTCCCTTGTTATTAATTTTTGTTATCTGTTCTTTCCTTTTTTACAGATACAAGTCCTGGTTTCGTTCATTCTGGAGGAGAATGTTACACTTTCTCCTTCCAAACATCGCCAAGCCCAAAGCCCCAAGCCCCAAGGTTGTGGCCGGATTTGACTCCAAATCACATGCACACGCAGTGCATTTTCGAAACACAGGATGTCTGGCTAAATTGCTAAATATCGAGGACACTTCAACTGTTTGTAAATGAATACACAAGGCAAACTCGACGAAAACCCGTCCTGAATACGCCCGATTAATTGTGTATAAATTATGCTTGCTATATGAAATAAATCAGTTGTTACTCCCAACATTAGGTAGTGCGTTATCTTGTGTAAATACTATGCCGATACCAAATCCATGGAATCTAACAGGTTATGGGCCCTGGAGGACGCTCATGTTCGTTGGAGATGAAAGCAAGTACGATATGATCGAGCTCTAGGAGGTAAAGTTTCTTGGGCACATGCAACTTTAAAAGTTGTACGATATAGTAATCCCAAAAGAAGGAGAAGAAACTGCCCCTGATGCAGGGTTCTCATTAGAAGCCGGGACCAGGGTACCAGTACCCGTGTACTTTGACCATTGTGCCCGTGTACTTGACGTGGACATGAACAGTACAAATTTTTAAAGATAACGAAAATAAGCGGACAATTTAGCAGCGTTTTCCTTGTTTTTGTAACAAAAATAAATCAAATTCTTAAGCTGTAATCTGCAGTGGGTTTTTGGAAGACATGAAACTTTGTAACGAACGAAAAATAATATTTAACAAAAGAATTTGTTGCTACCCGTAAGTTTCTATCTCTCCTAAATTTGTTTCGCATTGTTGGTGTCGAAAAAATCCAGCATTTTGACCTCACATCTGCTGGTTCCCTGAGGGAAATGTTCCTCATCACAGGTAAAGTAGTAAAGAACTCAGTTCTTGAAGAAGTCAGAAAGGGGGATGCCTATGGCCTTCTCATTGATGAAGTGACTAATATTTCTATCACTGAACAGTTAATTAGTTTCGTCCAGTTCTGGAACATCACTTCTGGCACCTGCGATAATGGCAGAAAAAGTGGTTCGTGGTATTGTGGAAGATATTGGTGAAGGTTATTTTTCAATAATCGCAGATGAATACACCGACATTAGCAACAAGGAACAGTTGTCTATCGTCCTTCGATGGATAGACGAAGAGTTGGACCCACAAGAAGACTTCATTGGATGTTTTCATATTCCTAACATTGCTGCAGACACCATAGTGACCGCCATAAAGGAACCCCTGCAAAGACTCCAGTTTTCTTTGTCAAAATGTAGAGGGCAATGTTATGACGGCGTCAACAATATGATGGGCTGTAAGTCCGGTGTGGCAAAACAAATTCAAAATATTCAGCCGAAAGCACATAAAACTCACTGTTATTCCCATTCATAAAGCTTGAGTGTCAAAGACATGACTAGAAACTGCAAGCTTCTTTCCGACACATTGGATACTGCCAACCTCATTAAATTTTCCCCAACACGTGAAAATCTTCTGGGCGAAATAAAAGAAAATATTGAGGGAGAAGACGGAATGGCTTTTGCAAGATTGGAGTTTAGTTTCCAAGGAAAAAAAGTTAGACGCGGAAGTTCGTTGCCGGACGCTTGGATGTCAAGCCCACATGACCAAATTTGATTTCCTTTTTTGGATTGAATTTAGGCGCAACCCTCTACTGGTACACAGATAATCTCTCGAAGGCACTACAAGCGAAGAAAATGTCAGCGATGAGTGCAAAACGTCTTGGTGGGTTGACGAAGCGATCACTCTTAGACTTAAGGACTGACGAGAAATTCGCAAGATTTTAAAGAGGATGTCCTTAAGGAGAGTGAGAAACACGAATCTCTGGCTGAGCCCATGCTGCCGCGAAAGCGACGTGTTCCTGATGGGTATGAAACAGGAGCTGGGGCACCTTACCACCTTGAAACACCGGAAAGCTACTATCGGATGATCTATTTTGAAGCCACAGATCTCATTACAAACGCCATTGACAAGCGCTTCAACCAGTCTAGCTTCGAAGCTTATGCAACAATGGAATCTTTATTGCTTAACGCTTTAAAGAATCAGGAATACCAAGCAGAAAGAGCACTCATGAGAAAACATTATGTAGAAGACATTAACCTGGCTCTCCTCGACGCTCAATTGAATGTTTTCAAAATTTTTATGAAAGCAAACAGCAGTGACGACTTTACTTGCTTTGACGTTATAAACACCAAAGTTAAGAAGTTGACTGGCCCAGAAAAAGCAATGATAACTGAAGTTGTCAAAATCTGTTGCCTTATTCTGGTTAACCCCGCAAGTAGTGCTTCAGGTGAGAGATCGTTTTCAGCTGCGAGACGATTAAAGACTTGACTGCGTTCAACGATGTCGCAGGAATGTTTTTCAAATCTGACAATACTCAATACGCACAAGGAAAGAATAGATAAAATTTCTGTGCTCGCTGTTGCAAATGAGTTTGCAGGAACGAAAACAGGAAGCGTAACTTTGACACTTAAAGAAACAGACATCACGCTAAGATTCTGTCAGTTATAATGAACACTCATGCCTAAGAATGACATTTGTACTTTTGCATTCAATTCCAACTTTTCATCTTGTTTTGTCCGTACAGTTGCAATTGAATTGAATGCCATTATGATCAACAATAACTTCTGAACTTTGCTGTAGTGTGATACTCAAACAACTGGAGATGGAACCATTTTAAAAAAATTAGCTTCCCTACAACAATTTAAATATTTTAAGTGTTCGTATTTTGATGGTAAAAATTTATCATGCTTTAAAATTTTAGTGTATTTATAGCGATTTTAGCAACACAAATTTCAAAATTTTCTCGGGGGAGCTCCCCCGGACCACCCTAGACTAGGCCCAGACAGATTGTGCTTGGCAACTTTTGAGCAACTTTTGGCGTTTGGAGCAACTTTTTCCAATTTTAGCAACCTTGAGCAACTTTGGCTTTCTGAGCAACTTTTGAGCAACTTTGTATTGATATGTCTAATAAGAATCACAAAAATTAACATGTGGTTGAAATTTTGAAAAGGAAACATCTATTTCTGTAAAAACATTGATGCTTAGCATACTAGCAGGGAACGGGTGTTGAGAGGACATCATAAGCCCACCTCGTCCCCAGTTATTTTCGGTTCACTACCACTGCCTGGTCGCCCAGGCTTTCTTGGCCTGGTTGCCCAGCGTGTTCTTCCTCAAAATGGCGGACGGCGATTTAATAGATTTAATATCGCAGGACGCCGGAGAAAACGAAGTTGTTGCACAAGAAGAAACAGAATCTGAGGAAGAAGAAGATCCAGTTTTGATTTCGACAAATGCTGGCGCGAGTCTTCGTGCTCCAGCTGGTGCTGCCGTTAATCGTAAGCGAAAGCTATATGTCAACGAAGGGAAGTACAAGCAGAGAGGGAGTCAGAGTCAGAGATCTGTGAAGACAAGTGTATGGGATCGGATAAAGGAATATCCAAACCAACACCTTTGCAATGTAAACGGAAAATTGCGGTGTAATGCTTGCAGTGATTTCTAACAGTGATTTCTAACAAGAAAAGTTCCATAGACAAACATGTGAAATCTAAGAAGCACGAGAAAGGCCTTTCCGATACTGCCAAAAACAAATTGGAGAGCCAGACCATAATGGAGTGTTTGAAGAGAAGAGATCAGAGAGAACATGCAAGCGGGTCGACTTTACCAACAGAAACGCGACTGTTTCGCTTTGAAGTGGTAGAGTCTGCGCTTTCTGGAGGGATAGCACTGGCAAAATTGGATGCGCTTCGACCTGTACTGGAAAAGTATGACCTCAGGTTGACCAGCTGTCCTCACATGTATCAAATTATTCCAGCAGTGCTTGAAAAGGGAAAGAGCAAACTAAAGGAAGAGCTGAAGGATGTAAAGCAGGCTTCTTTTATTTTTGATGGAACAGCCAGACTGGGTGAGGCACTTGTCATCATTATTCGATATGTACAGGAAAACTTTGTTCCAACTCAGCGCCTCATTTGCCTTGAAATTCTTGCTAAGGCAATGAAAGGAGAAGAGCTAGCTCAGAAGCTACTGACATGTCTGGCAGTAGAGTATAATTTTGGATCGTCTGCGATAGTGGGAGGTATGAGAGATGGCGCTTCTGTTAACGGAGCTTTGTTGAGGCAGCTGCTGTTCTTTTATCGAAAACTGTTTGATGTAGTGTGCTTCTCACACACTATTGACAATGTTGGGAGTCACTTTGAATTTCAGATCTTGGACTTATTTGCCCGCTATTGGAAGAGCATGTTTGCTCATAGCTACAATGCAAGACTAGTATGGAGAGAGAGAACAGGAGTATCAATTCGCACATTCAGTGAGACACGCTGGTGGAGCCAGTGGGAAGTTCTTCAACAAGTTTCAGACTTTTTTGGTGACATTGAACCATTTCTTCGAGAGAATGATGAAATTTCACCAGCAAACAGAAGACACCTTCTGGAGATTTTTGACAATCAGGATGACCGACAGAAGTTGCGTTTGGAGCTGGCTGCCCTTGTGGATGCAGGGGTACATTTTGTCAATGCCACATACTATCTTGAAGGGGATGGCCCACTCATTTTTACTTGCTATGAGAGGCTGTCAGCTGTTACCCAAGCTGTTGCAGTTGACAACTACCCAAATACTACTGCTGTTGCTTGGGAAATTGCTAGTGGAAATGCTGTACAGTTCAATCGATTAATGGCGCAGACAAAGGCTTGCATCCAACCAGACCTACAATTTTTTCAACAGAAGTTCAGTGTCCAGTTCCATGACACAGTAAGAGCTTTCAAAGCTGCACGCCTCGCCTGCCCTGTCCAGGTGCAAACCCTGAATCCAACAGCAAGGTCACTGGAAGAGCTCAGAAATTTTCCGTTTGTGAGTAATACAAACATTGCTAATCTAGCACAAGAGCTTCCACTGTATCTTGCAGCAGCTGAAGGTGTTACAGTCACATGCGAAGAAGACAAGGTGTCTTGGTGGGCATCTCACAAACTCACTCTTCCTCACTGGTCTTCGCTTGTAAGAGCACTACTATTGATTCAGCCAAGTTCTGCGTCAGCCGAAAGGGCGTTCAGTCTCCTGACTAACGCATTTTGCTCACAGCAGGACTCGGCCCTTCAAGATTTTCTTGAGGCCTCCGTTATGCTTCGGTACAACAATGCCAAGAGGGTGTAGCATTGTTGGTTTTGTGCAGGGAATTTCATGGTTTTACAACTGATAAACTGTGAGAAGATAGAATCAAGAGAACATACTTGTTATTAGTTTTGTTGAAGTTACTGATATTGCTCATCAGGACATTTGATGCATTTGGTTACGCGACTGAACAGAGTATTTAGCACGCACATTGTTGTTATTTTCTTTAATTTGTTGACATTGCTCAATAAGATGCAAGAGCATTTAATATATTAAGTTTTGTTCTGCAACTGTGCAAACCTTTTATAATATACATGTGCCCAAGATATACACTTCAGATTAATATGTTGAACTTTTATAAGTTCCAGTTATCCAAAAAGAACAATGATCGATGATATTTAATAATATTTGTATGAAATGTTGATATATTAAAGTAGCAGCTTCTGAAGTTTTAGTAGCAACTTTTTGGGTTTTTGGCCAACATTTTTAGCAACTTTTTGACTTTAAAAAGAGCAACTTTTCATGGTTTTGCGAGCACAATCTGTCTAGGCCTACCCTAGACTCGCTCGCGCCTACGGCGGTCGCGCAGAGTCAGCTCGCGCTTTCGGTGCTCGCTCGGCCTAACACAAGCCGTCAGCTCCACTAACACCGAAGATTCCAACTAAAACACAAGATTTAAAAGAAACTACGATGAAGAGCGAAAATGCAAAGACTCATTTGTCTTTCGTTGAGGAAACCAACAGTGTAGCTGATGACAAAGCTGCACAAACATCTGTTGAAGATTTCGTGTCCTCCCTGTGGCCACTTCTCCAAACGAAACTGGATAAGTGGTTGGAAGATTCACTCCCAAGAATAGTGGAATCAGTGGCTGTTAAAGCAGTAGACAAATACGTCTCTTCCGATGAATTCAAGAATAGCCTCAAAGAAAGCTTGAATTTCGACATAAACGAACTTAAATCAGAACAAGAGAAAATTGAGCAGCACTGGAGAGACCACGAGGCAAAAGACAAGACAGTTGATGGGAAGTTGGACGACACTGAACAGTACGACTCGCAGGTATACCTGAATCGCCTGGGGAAAATACTGATGACTTGGTTATCGATACCGTCACACAAAAGCTTGGAGTCAGTATTACAAAAGAAGACATCTGTAGAAGTCACAGAGTGGGCAAGGAAAACAAGGGCAAGCACGGCAGATTATCGTAAAGTTGGTACGCCACAACAAGAAAAGGGACATAATGACGAAGAGAAAATTTTTTAAAAGCAAAAGCCAAAGTGTTCCAAGACGTGTGTCAATTTTCGAGGACCTAACAAGGGGAAGGTTGGAGGCGATAGCAAGAATCAACGCTCATTTCAAACAAAAGATCCATAGTCTATAGACTGTTGCTGGTGCAATCAACATTAGGCCTAAATCTAAACCTGACGAAATTGTATCCTTGAGGTACCTCGCCAACCTAGACAAATTTATATAGAACCTAGTACTTGATTAGTTGAAAGTTCCTTGTTTGTTTTTTCTCTTTCACTTGAATTGTATTGATCAAAGTATGATTTGTTTTAGAGAACCTAATGGTCCTTCTATTTGGATCAATATGCTGGTTATGTGATACAAGTTCAAATACTTGTTCACCTTTCATAACTAAATACTTTTTTATTCCTTATTGTTGTTGTTCTTGTTTGAAGAACTTTATGTCTGAACAACATAAAGCTTCTATGAAATGTTTTTCTTGTTTTAAGTCATTTTCTAAATCAGATCAATTTTTTTCATGTTCTTGCTGCTAAAATCCTTGTCACATAAAGTGCTCAGTTAGATCAAATTTTGATTTGTTAACAGCAAACCCCAATTCTTGTTGCTGTTATTCATGTTCAATTTCCAATATTCCTTTTAATCACTTAAATGAATTAGATCACATTAAAGCTTCAAATGAATTAAAATACGGTCCATCAAAGTTAAGAAATGCATTGCCAATTGAAGAAATGCACATTAATCCATTCTCTCTTTATGATAAGTATAAAACAAGAAATAACGACTTTAATGATACAGACTCTTGGTCAAACTCTAATGATAAATATTTCCTGGATAACGAATTCAACCAACTTATTAAGACTAACAACATTTCTCAAATAAATAGCTTTTCAGTGCTTCATATCAATGCTAGGAGTCTATCAAAGAACTTTGATGCATTCGAACATATGATAGACTTGCTTGAAATTGATTTTAATGTAATTGGTGTAACAGAAACCTGGATGCACGAACCAACTTCTCTTACAAGTTTATCCAAATATAATTTTGAATGTTTTGGAAGAAAAACCAGAGCAGGAGGTGGAGTTGGCATATATATATACTTAATGAAACTGAGTATAAGCTGAGAAATGATATTAACATAAACCGTCAAACTTTTATGGAATCGGTTTTAATCGAAATCATAAATAAAAACAAAAAAATACCATAATTGGTGTGACATATAGACCACCAAATCTAGATGTTATGGGATTTTTAAACGATTTCAACAGCCTTATGTCCAAAATTAACAATGAAAACAAAGAATGCTACTTATTAGGGGACTTTAATATCAATCTACTAAATGCTGAAACACATGGATTAACAAATCAATTCATAGACAGTATCTTTTCTTCTTATTTGTATCCTTTAATAAGTAAACCAACCAGAATTACACACAATTCTTCATCCTTAATTGATAATATTTTTACTAACATTATTGATGAAAACATTTCCATTAATGGACTCATTTGTGCTGATATATCAGACCATATTCCTGTATTTCAAGTACAAAACTTGAAACGCATTGCACAAATGAGAGAAAAAATGAATATTTCAGATCTAGATGTTTCAAAACAAAAAAGATCAGCTCTTTTCAAAACAACGTTTGCAAAACTAACTGGTGCAAAGTCATATCTAATAAAGATTCTAATCAAGCATATGACAGTTTCTTGAAAACGTTTACCACCATCTACAATCAGCATTTTCCAATTAAGGTTACAGAGCACAATGGAGGTATGTTTCGCGCAAATCGCGTTTGCGCGCCGCATAGAAAGGTTTTTTGTTTGAAGTTTAGTTTTCCCTTTAGCTAAATAAATCTAGAACACAGCCTT
>JAOBYE010207657.1:0-17227 GCA_025403585.1 Parazoanthus swiftii
TTCCCTTCCCTTCCCTTCCCTTCCCTTCCCTTCCCTTCCCTTCCCTTCCCTTCCCTTCCCTTCCCTTCCCTTCCCTTTCCTTTCCTTTCCTTTCCTTCCTTCCTTCCTTCCTGCCTGCCTGCCTGCCTGCCTGCCTGCCTGCCTTCCTTCCTTCCTTCCTTCCTTCCTTCCTCCCTGCCTTCCCTCCCTCCCTCCTCCTTTGTCTCTACCAAATTTTATATATTCCTGCTTACCTCCCTTTTTACATCCCGCACTCCACACCTACTTTCCAAGTGTAACTGATTTGAGAGTCAATAAATTAGTGAGTCTTGACTTTAGTCAGCGGGTTTTAAACCTGAGTGTGTCACTTTTTTCCTAGTTCTGAACCCAAAAGATAAGTTATTTGACAGTATCACAGCGCCACTAACGTTATTCATTTCTACAGAGACTTCCGCGGGGTTTGGGTGCCCTTAGAAAGCTTCGAGTACTCGATGCTGAGGAAAACAGAATTGAGTCAATTCCCAATGAAGTTGGTAAGAGATTTTGATCTATATCCCCTTACCACAGAGCGGCATAGTTTTACGTTTTCCTCGTATTTCTTGCCGCAGCCAGCAAAAATCACAGATCCCGTTCATCGTTAGTCGTCTCTTTTGTCATGTTGTCACCAGGGATAGAGAAAACGGATTTACAAAGTGAATGAGTAATCATCCTGGATTTGCAAGCGGTTAAACTATGACGGATTCTTAGAGGGAACATTTAATGAATCTCGGCCATTTTCTATTATATGTTTTAAATGCACATGAAAAACTAGTCAACAGAAACATTTTGACTCAAACGTGAAACAACGCAATGTGCATAGTCACGGTTTCTTTAACATAAAGCAAAGCAGCTTTATACACCCCAGTTGAAGTTTGCTGAGCTTCATAACCAGTTAGTTCTAACAACTATTCGTAGTAAAACTAACCTGGTTATGAACCAGTACAGTCATGCAAAGAAAACGTGTTTTGCAACGTTTTTCTTCTTATGCTGTTCAGTACACTTTTTAATGGTTAATCACAAATTTCAGATTGTGTACAAAATTGCATAAAATGAGACAGGCCCAACAAGGAATGGGAATAAATCTAGATCACACCCTTGACACTTAAAAAGATCTCAACTGGCAGAGGCATCGGATTCAAAGTATATCCATTCTTTTTAACTCCAAAATTCATTTATGGTTTATCAAAAATACAATCCAATTCATTTCATTAAGTATAAATGGTTCCCATAATGTGTCCTCTGATAGTCATGAATCCTGTTCTTTAACTCCAAGGTAAATGCATCCTCAGAGACCCTAGGGAGGGGAATCGATTTGAGGATTAGATAACTCTTATTCGCATATAGTTTTGACAACATTTCGTACACTTATGAGCTGGTGTCCAAGTAATCCCCCTTTTCCGTTTATCTTTCAACAGAATACCTAAGAAGCTTAGAAAGATTGGTCCTGCAATCAAATCGACTGGGAACACTACCAAGATCGATAGGGTAATAACATTAACTATATCTTCCTTCGTTCGTAACAGTTAATGGCCAACAAATCGATTTCTTGTTTATTGTTTGTTATAGACGATGAAGTGTTACAATATTTTGGTTCTTAAACAGTGTCATGTAACTATAAACTAAATAGCCATCATAATTATTTTATGACAAACATGCATGATTAGCGTGTTCAAGATATCATAGAAGTAAATAACATCGCAGAAAAATGTGCGATTCGATCTCAATAGAGGTTTCGAGGCTTCGTTAATGTTGAAACCACAAGAGAATGTAGTTCCAAATATTTACCTTATAACTGATGGGAAGACCTTTTCAAATATTTTCGCTGGGTTCAGGTTAAGTGAAGTTGCATACAGAGATCATCAACTGCTAGTACATTCCAGATTATTATTTATAGTCTATATTAATATATATTATATATATAAGTATGTATATTATACTCTTATATTATTTATTTGGACTCCAGGCTCGATTAGTTCCTATGCTACTTCTTGGGTCCCAGCACTCATACCTTTATATTTATCTTTTGTCAAATATTTAAAATTTGTAACACAGAGTGCGAATGAAGAATTGTTGTTGTTATACTTCATACTGTTTGAATACGTCTGTAATGTTGCCCTAATTGTATGAGTGTTAATGGATTGGTTCTGCTGGTTTTGTGGCATGCTGTTGACGCCAAAATGCAAGGGAGTGATCAATTTTGGCAACATACTCTTGTTAACTTTGCATCATATGCATTCTTTAGTGTAGGAACTGGACCTTTTGGTGACAAGAATACGAGAGTTCGATGTTCTCACAATGACTCTTTCTTTTATTTACGTCCTATTATAGAGATTATGAACACTCATGACTTCCTTTTTTACATATCACTCTTCACTTAGTTGATAAGTTGTGAGAGAGCATACATTCCGAATGTGTTTTGTCAGTATGCTTTTAAAACAAAATTTTCCCCTGATTTGCAAAAAAGGGCTAAAGAATTTACATTGTTCCGTAATTTGTCACAGGTATTTGACAAATGTAGTGTACATGAGTGCTGGAGAAAACGACTTGACGTATATCCCGCAAGAAATTGGTAGGTAGTCTTCTTAAGATGAGAAAGATTCAAAGAAGGTACAGGTTTGACTTTGACTTGTTAAAATTGGTGGTTGAAACCTTTTGAGGGTTTTAATTCACTCTTATTCAGTTAAGGATGAAACTCGATAAGGAATGACAAACGTCGTTAGTGTTAAGTGATTCTTGCTAATATGTTCTAATGTTCGTAGAGCAGTTGTTAGATCTGAGGAATATTTATGTTGTCGTTGCCTGATTGGATATCCCATAAAAAGTACGAAGTCTCTAAGAGTAATCTGTTGTGATAATTGCTTTCAGAAACTACAATCGATGCAATGTTGTTACCCACTCTGGTCCCCAGAAACTTTGCTTTTTCACCTTTTTCACGAAGTAGGCCCTTGGTAACACGTTACTAGCCTCATAACCACTTTCGGTCCAGTATAATGAATACTGGACTGAAAGTGGCACCGGTGTGGATGCGAAATGGGCATAAGTTATCATCCTTGATTCAGCTCGAACATGTAAAACATGATATAAAAGTTTTTAAATTTGTTCTCTTTTCGAGTATGGTATTTGTGCTATTTTCGTACCCACGCTGGGGTGCATGTGGTCCAGTACTACGAGGCTAGCTACTTTTGTGTTTTTTTTTTATCTTGTCTCTGGACAAAGAACATATTGCCGATGGTTTGTAACGGTTTAAAAGCCAATTGGACACCCCACCCTCTTTTTTCAACACGTTGCCAATTCTCTCTGATATGCCTGTTCACATGGGATCGTGAATAGTGTTTGTCTTTGGTCTAGAGTAGCCTTGTGTAGACCGGAAGTGTTGGTACGAGATTTGCGTCTTGTTCATTAAAACTCTGTGTGAAGGTGGTTGGGTAGTTGTTCTCTAGTTTCACTAACAGTGTTCTTTCGTTGTCGTTTTCCTATTTAGTTTAGTTTTAACTAAAGAAGAGAGACGTCGTTTCCCCGATTCTTCTTACGATCAAACCTGACTGCAGTTTTTATGTTTTAAGCCATTCTAGTTTTTCATTTATCAAATATCTGAAGTCCTGACACAGGACTTCCAAATGTGCTAGATCTTAGGTTTAAGGGATTTTAACTTTCTCAAAAAACGGTAGATAGTGTTCTCAGGTTTCGTAGTAGTAACATATCAACATTTCTTAAGGAATTTGCAGTTCGAGGAAAATCACAGAAAGTTAAATTCATTTTAGTGTTAAAACTCGATAGACGAAATCTGACCGGAAAATCAAAATCGTCTTCTACCGACCGAGGAAAGTCACTCGGTTTTTCCCAACACGATCAAGGCACGTCCTGAGAACTTTCTAAACTTTCTAATTAACTATCTTTTCAATTCCACCAATCAGCAAAGTAAATCAGAAGGGATGTACATTAATACAAGTTGCTTGTTCAGGGCTCGATTTTAAGGAAAATTTCTTGTTGAACATAGGGCAACCCAGATTTAATTTTTAGTCGCCCCTCAAAAGTTAAGGTAGTCCAAAAAAAAAGTGACTCAAACAGCTATAATAGATGTTTCAGGGTGTTCTGTAGTTTTTTTTCATTTAAAATTTTAACTAGAAGTAAAACCAAACCAAATTAATTTGTAACATGTATCAATCGGTTGGTTCTAGTCGTCGAAAGGACAGCGAAGCTACTATTCTTGGTTGTCCCACGAGGAATTCAGTCGTCTCTGACGACCGTAAAAATCGAGCCCTGTTGTTTAATAGCTAGTTTTATCGTACAAAGGAGTCATGAATCTGTTAAGTACCTTTTTAATCTTTTATGTAGGAGTTTCCATTTTTTTTCCTATCAAATTGAATTGAGTTTAATGTTGTTTGTGACAGGCACGATGGAATCCCTTGAACAGTTGTACTTGAATGATAATGAAAACCTTCAGTCACTGCCGTACGAGCTGGCATTATGCGCCTCCCTTCAGATAATGAGTATCGAGAACTGCCCGTTAAGCGAGTTTCCGATTGAAGTGGTGAATGGAGGACCATCCCTGGTTATTCAGGTAGTGACTGGTATTATCTACCAATAGTTAATCTTAAATCACAGAGTATTCGTTAAGTTTGTATTGGCAAATAACAAGCCGGATAAACGCCCCCCTTAAGGTGGTCAGATGCTTCATAGAAGCAATATGCTTAATGTACCTGCGTCTTTAGTTTAAACATATTTTATTGCTTCAAGTTTATTTATGTGGGCATAAAGTGCCGCTAATATTAGTTGCGCCGTGCAATAGTCACTTAAAAATATTTTAATGTGTCGAATTTACAGTAATGAAAAAGAAAATAAAAGCTCATTCTAACACTTTTATCAGAATAATTGTAAACAGTTTGTTTGTATAATGTTTTAACAGTAACAGTGCGAAAAAATAAGCATCTGCAATATAAAGCCCTGCATGATAGCCACATTACATAGATACATCAACCTGTGTGCTGGCCTAGTTGGCCATCTTTGAGCACTCTGCAGAAGAAACCGTTGGCTGGATCTAAGCTGTTCTTTTATCTGTGACAAGAGAACAGACAGTTGTTATCGTGGATTTGTGTTGTTTCCCACATTTAGTAGCGTGAAGGTTAAGACAGTCTGCGGTGTACCAGTAAAAATGAATGCAAACTTGCTCCCGATTTAATCGGAGTTGTTCCGATTTTCGAGTGTCCAGAACGTAATAAATCGCGTCATTCCGATTTTCGAAAAAAGAAAAAGTAGAAAAAATAATTATTTTATTCTCTTCAGTAGAGCTGCTTATTTGAATCGATGGACGAATTTTACAGTACATTCAGCAAATACAATCTTTCAAGGCTCGAATTGATTTTCTTAAACATGCACCGTAAAGAATGCTACAGTCCATTAGGAGCCTATTGTATCCAGCGGTACAGCCTGGGCATGAATCCTAGCAGAATCCTATAAGCCGAATACATCCCTGGTACTTTAGCTACAACATGTTTTCTTCTAATTTTACACTTTGAGCGAATATCTGAATTCCCAAACTTCGAAAAAGTATATTCAAGAAGCTTTAACACGCGCTGGCCAAGTCTTGGTATCAATTTGAGAAGTTGCTCATATGTTACGTATATTCGCGGACTCCTCATAATTTTAATACACGTGCTTTCTTTTTGTTTCAAATAGCAATTACAACCGCAACTGTGATTCGATGTTTTGCGCCAGCAGTTGTAAGAATTCGAAAATGAATCTGCTCAGATCATAAGAGTGCCATTAATATGCCCATTTTTTTGAGGGTCAAATGCGGCAACGATAACTGAGTTAAATTTCAGTTTTGAGCTCTGAAGTATTTTTCAGTAAGCGTGATCGATATTTTGACGGTTTATGTTACATCAACTACACTGACGCTTAAACAGTTGAAGTTAATTTTTTTTCTTATAAGTCGTTTTGTCTTGACTACGAAACGTAAGTAGGAACTAGTTCTTGAGACCAGAAATCTAGTGTGGCCACCACTTGGTCTATAAAATAATGTACACTAATTCATATGATTTGTGTAACCAGAGTGTAGCTACTTAAATAATGGATATTAATTATAATCTTTTGTATCGATCATAACACGCGTGCTTAACTAGCATTCATATTGATACTTGCTAATTAATATTCTCCTCCAGTTAGTATATTTTTCCCAGAAAACTAACAATAACTCTCGAAAACATTGTGTTACACAGCTATTTCAAGAAATTGAGTTTTTTTCCAACTGAAGCAGTGTTTTTCTTAAGGCCGGTACACCGGTACATTGTACCGACGTTCCCCCGTGGCTGTACCGCTTTTCCCCAGCAATGGCGTCTGGCAAGTTTTTTAAAGTCACCAGATGCACAAAATTGCATCATTTTCCAGGACTCTAAATTTCAAAAATGTTCTGGGGAATGCTCCCAGACCCCTCTAGATGCTTGTATCTTCGGCGCTTGATGACTTCCAACCCAGGTGTACCTGCTTTCCCACTTACTGTACCCCATTTCCCAAGCCTTAAGAAAAACACTGTGAAGGCTCTCAAAACTAAAAGAAAAAACGCATTTGAAATTCAAATTCTTTGGGGATATTAAACAAACTACTCTCATTTCATCCAAACTAATCGTTTTTGATATTTCGGCAGCTCGCGTTTGGTTGAAATTTATGACAAACCACGATTCCCATCAGTCTTTTTTACTGGGACAACCTTTGAAATAGCTGTACACCTCAGTAACATATCGTTTAATTGTATATTTGGGGTGAATATAAACTACGTTGATAAAAGTTAATTATCTTTCAAGTAACCACTAAGAATTAACAATAACACATGATATAACAACACTTAAATCTTACTGTTATAATCTAAAAGTAAAAGAAATTAATTCTAATGAGCAGTGGAAATGGTACCAATCGATTCCTATATATAACGATTAATTTAATAGTAGTTACTTGCATTTTTAAGTTAATACTGATTATCAGTGTGTATTTTCATTTATATACTTTTACTTTTTACACAACCTCGTGAGGATGGGGGAGGGGTGGGGCAGGGGTTAGTGCGGGAGGGGAGCTTATGCAATAAGTATTAACTGCTTTTTTCCTCTAATTTTCCTAAGATTCCAAGGGCCCAATCTATACATTGAAGAACCATCTAACGTGCCTAGTTTTAGGCAGGTTTTTCAATTTTTAACGCAATAACTAAAATTAAGAGAGCTCAGCTTTGGGTTTGTAATAGTCCAGTTTTGTATTCGTAGTTGCCGCTAATTAAAGTGACTACAGACTCGTTTTTACAGCGTTAGCCTCGACTTGATGTTAAAACATTCCTAAATGTATACATGAGCTATTTACAACTTTGTGTATTGTTAGAGGCTCGGATATCTCGTTCTCGTCATTTATGTAAATTCAACACCAAGTCGAAGCTAACGCTGTATGAATAAGTCTGGACGTGGTCAGCGGTTACTAGGAATACGAAACTGGACTTTCCCATTTGTATGCACTGTTATATCGTGATACTTGAGGTAAAGAGAGGGCCCGCAGTGTGGTCAGTGTTATTCTCATTTGTATGCACTGTTTTATCCTAGTACCTAAGATTAAGAGGGCCCTACCAAGGTATGATGGCAGGCCCTGAGGAATATGGGGCCAGAGGAGGAACGGCAACAGAATAAAAGTAAATCCTTTTAATGTTAAAACCTTTTACCCGGGAATGTTTATTAACTTAATTTAATCCTTTTTCACTATATACATACATAAATAAATAAATAAATGTTGAGGGAAGAAATCTAACAATTCCAAGATCACAAATAACAGATTAAGGACTGAAACGTCGGGAAACCATTTTGAGCTACGCCATCAAAGTATCTACGTTATAACTAAATATTCAAGAAAGATAAACAAAGAAAGTTACTTCAGATTAAAAACAAAGAAAATTGTATCAGAAGGGTCAATTATAAATTTTTTCGGGTGCTGTAAAAGTGCAGTCAATTACTATTCTGAGCAATACACTTGCGACTTAAGGCAAAGTGCACGCAGGTGTGACAACGTTAAGCGTTCTCTGGATTTAAATATTTGCGTGGCCAGGGTTTACTGGGCGAGATGAAACAGCATAGTTTAGGCAATTTGAACTGGCATTCCCAGATTGGGTGCTGAAGTGTTTTTTATCTGATTTCTGTTGGTGGGATGAAGATTGACTCTGGTTTAAAATCGGTGTATCTAGAGGAACAAAGAAATTATGTTTGATTCATTTAAATGCTAAAAAACTATTCAGGCAGCCTTTAAAATAACATGAAAACTGTCGAATTTGTTTTTGCGAACCCGCTGTACTACAACTGTTTTTATTGCGAAACGACCCCTAAAGTTCTTTCTTTGCTCTCACATTTATTTTGGGTTGCCGTCGACTAAGTTTGAGAGGACGTTTTCCAACCACAAAAGGTACATGTCGACAGACATGTGAACGGCGGTTGGTGATCGGTTGCATTTTGTCCTCGGACACGCAGTCGATTATATTTATCCGATATTTGATTGACGCAAGCCCAGGAGTAATATTTCCTTAAAGACGCAGGAAAAAAAAGAGAAAAAACACATTTTGTGATTAGATATTTGTTCTCAAATGTCGCTTAGTAGTGACCATAGTGAAAACAGCGACTTATTATTTTTATCTGTTTTCGTTCTCTGTCTCTTTTGTTCGGTGGCCTCGACCGTGCACGAAACACAAAAGGCATTAAAACGCATATGAACAACTAACTAGTAGAAATATTTGGGCTCACACGTAAAACAAGATAGTGTGCACGGCATCGGTTTGTTGAACAATAAAACAAAGCAGCTTTGTAATCTCCTTTTGAAGTTTGTTGAGCTTCACAACCAGTTAAGTAGTTCTATAAACTGTGTTACACGAAGTCGGAGAGCCTCTGACCTTTCGTTATTGACGCAGCAAGAACCCTTAATTGGTCTGATTTTTGACCGTGTGTGCTCTGGGTACGAGAATGGAGCGTGCCTGCCGCAGGGCCTCCAATGACGTTTTAGGTGCAAAGCTCCGTTTATTCCCGAAGGATATAAACATATATCAGTCTGCTTGATTGTTAAACGTTTAAAGCTCTAACTGCAGTCGTAAACGCACAATGCTTGTGGTTAAAATACATCTATTCGAAGTGGTTTGTAAATATTTGTATTGCTTAAGTTCCTTAAATGAGTTAGTGCTTGTTTTGCTGGAGTTTCGCGTCTTTGTTAAAACATCATTTTTTTGAAATTTTTGCTCCATGCGAGTCTAGCGACGACCAACCACAAATCTGCAAACTTATTAAAATTGTGTTAATCTTAGTAAATTTTTGGTGGAGAAATGTATTGGACTGCGTATGTTTCTGTTGTGTTCCAGTGTGCTGATGTGTGTGTGTGTTTATGTATATATGTTTACGTATATGTGTGTGTATATATGTCATTGTGTGTGCGTGTGTGGTGTAGAAGGAGAGACAGAGGAAGAGCAAATTCTGTTTAAGTTATCACAAGTTTGAGACTACATTCATAAAAAAAATTGCTTGAAGAGAACGTAAATTTCGTCGAGTCATCAGATGTTCGAGTATCGAGAGAGTAAATAGAAGGGAGAACGAATTTAGTTCGAGTTAGCGCGGAAAATGATCGTGCGAGTTAGCAAAGTCCACCGTGTGTGTAACCATTTATTACTTAATAATTCACAGTCTCAAAAAAAAAACCTCCAGCACATAGTGTATGTTGTGTTACAACACATGAACCGTAATTATAACCACACGGCACTCTTTATTTCGTTCTAGTATTTGAGGTTGCGAGGTCCGTACCAGGGAATGTTGAGAGCCCCCCAGGAAGCTACATCCGCCCAAGGGGAAGTGCCAACTTCAGATGTGTAAAGAACCGTAAGACTTCATCTGACAGAGCTCAGTTGGTCGATGTTTTTGAACCAAAGGATGTGTTCATTACGTATCATGATTTGCAATACTGTTAGATATCAAGATGTTAAACTGGTGTATGCAAGATAATGTAGAAGAGATGTCCCCGTATTGATATACAATCAAGAGAAAATACTTGTAATATTATTACAGATTTCATCAGCATGGTTTTTCGTAGTGTAACCATAAAGCTTTGGCTGTTCGGTATTTGAAAATCAGTCAATGAGTTTTAGTAGATGACAAATTTAGAAAATGTACATTTAGATAGCACAGCTCTTTTTATTAGGCTGCAGAATATTTGTAAATTACAGTAATTGGTGTTAAGGTAGTTTCCTCTTGTTTTCCATTTACCTATGTCACAGACCTTTTCAAAAGGCTTTCTCATATCTCCTGGCAGATAACTGCCAGTTGTCGATGCTAATCTTATCAACCCTTTCACTCTTCTTAAATATTCCTTTCTCAATCTGAAGACGTCCAATACACTGTTTTAACATTCAAACTAATTTTGGAAAAAAAATGGTATCTCATATTTGTTGTTTTTGTTGTTGTAGTAAAACAAAATGTTGGCACAAAGTTTGAGGATGCTTTAGTGAAATTCTTAGATTTTTTGGTGCAACCTTAATTTTCTGACCTTTTGAGGAAGCATAAAAACTGTTCCCAATAATGTTTTTGAAATTTGAGAAAATTAATCATTAACCTTTTGGAATGGACCAAAACATTAAAAAGTAGATTTGAATATAGGTAGCCATTGCAAAATCTTTCAAGGCGAACAATGCTTTTTCGAAAACAATTCGAACTGTTGTTGCAGTATTAAGAAAGATTTCACCGAAGTAACTTTTCATTTAGCTGCTCAATCTTCAAAGTCAGTTTTCATGAAACAATTTTCTTCAACACAAGGTCACGTCTAAATTATGCGCTTCAATCTCGGAACTTTCTCTTACGAAGTTTAAAATACGAATTGCGCGCAAAACAAAAAATAATCTCGACACGGTTTTAAACAAACTGTACTGAATTTAGTAATTTGACAATTGACGTCAAAAGATAAAATTCTGTTTTGTTGGGACCTCGTGAACGAAAATCTTTGGGTAGAAAGCAAATATCATAATTTTATTATGAACGACGATTTTTCATATTCATTCGTATTATTGTTTAGATACTTTTGTTAGCTTTCTATTGATGTGTCCAACAAATTTAAACGAAGTTACGAACTGATAACAAACACCGTTGAGACCATACGGTTACTTTAGAATGCATCTGAACTTTTAAGAAAATGTCTTTATTGTCATGGAAACAAAATTGATTGCGGCGGAACTGCAAGGGTTAGTCAGCTTAAACGTTTTTATAATACTAGCCAACAAGATCCACTAGCATTCTGCCGTGACATATGAGTTAGCCTTTTGTAATTTTCAGTGGCAAAGATAATTGCAAAACTGTGGGAGCCGTCTTAATTTAAACCAAGTAGGGAGATTAGTTGCCTTTGTGAAGCCAGTAGCAGTTTTTAATTTTTACAATTTTAGCGAGCCGGCCAGAATGTGCCTGAATTTATGGAAGGTTTTTAGTTCCTAGCCATTTTTTGCACCTTGTTTTTATTAGAAATGTAAGTATTATAACTGTCTCGGACATTTTTATCGAACATTTACATGTGATACATTTCCACAACAAAAATGTAAACTAGATGCTAATAGGTTCTTCTTTGGAAGGCTTGAAATAAACGCAATTTGTCTGTTACTTAGGACATTACCAATGTATTTAGCTCTTTTCATTTAAAATACTCTGAGTAAAGAATTTGAATTACTCTTAATTGCTCCGAGAGGGCAATAATTGAAGGCGTTATTTTTCTTAGTTTATGCGTCTTCTTCCTGATCAGTGTTCACTACCAAATATGTGGTGGGGTCGTAACCAGATGGTCTCGATTTGACAGCTGTGCCGTCAGTAGCCAATCAGAGCGCACGAAGACGTTATGATCGGCGTTGAAAGACCGAAAACGACTTCCGGTACAGGAAGGTGCTGTTTGGGTGGAGCATGTCTTACGTCACAATGGGACGTCTTATCGCCGACCGGAAGTGTTTAACCTCAATTCTTTCAAGTATTATCTGGTGGATGTGGTCGGCAAATAACACTGCATGGCGAAGCCACTATAGTAAGACTGCTTCGGCGTTCCATGCATTGCAATGTTTTTTTATTATCTGGGCATTAAGTTCTCACTAATCATTACGTCTGTGTTACCATGTCAAAGCAGTCTTACTATAGTGGCCTCGCCATGCAGTTTTAATTGCCGACCACGCCCACCAGATAATACTGGAAAGAGTTGAGGTTAAACATTTCCGGTCGGAGATCAGACGTCCCATTGTGACGTAAGACATGCTCCACCCAATCAGCACCTTTCTGTACCGAAAGTCGTTTTCGGTCTTTCAACAGGTTTGATGCTCGCAGTGCATTTAATTTGTACCTGTCAAAAACGAAAAACTAAAAATGGCGGAAAAGCGACGGCTCGGGAGCGTGCTGTTAACACAGAGGATTATGATAAACCTTTGATCTGTAATCAGCTGTTCCACTCCTTTCAAAATGTCATCCTGAGAGAGAAGTATTTCCTTTGATAGTCTGATTCCAATCCCCGCAGACACAATTTTTTAGACATTATCAGGTTGATCAGCAATCAAAGGCACCGCCAACATCGGCACCCCGTGGAGCGCTCCCTCGTACATTCCGTTCAGACCGCAATGGGTAACGAAGACCTTCATCTTCGGATGACCCAGAAGTTAAACAGAGGCAACGACTTCATTAGCAGGGTGTTTTTGCCCAAGTTGCTCGGGGTAGCTACTGTTAGACGCCAGGTCACCTGCAGGTATTTACAAATACCATAAAACACGGGGCGTGTTTTCAACGTTTTAAAACACTGATTTGCCAGAAATATTTCCAAAATTTGACACAGTGCAAAACATAAGGCCGCCATCTTGGATTTCATAAAGTGGTGCAATACCTGTAACGTCACATATCACGTGCAAAGCTACCTGTGTTTCAAGATTGTCGCATAATTTACTTCGAGACTAAGAATTATCAGTTATTTAAAATATTTCGTTAAAATTTCCAAAAAATATTAAGAAAGTCAAAATTTGGCAAAACATCGCTTCGAAAATCGAGTTGCCATGGCAACACGTTTTACCCTGTACTCAATTTTTTTCTAGCATTGTGTTTTCCAATAAATTTTAGGAAAAGTGGCCAAATTTGGGGGCTATATCTTGAATATCAAGAAAGTTCTCGACGGTTTAAACCGGCGCGGGCACTTTTTGCCCTCCCCCCCTTCCCAGGTAAAGTAGGGTTAAAGTAAGAACAGTTAAAGCTAAATTGTAAACAAGTTTATCATAGTTTTATTGATATCAACAAAACCGTTAAGGGTTGTATATTTTTTTGTTTGCGTTCAAAAATACACTCGCATGTTAAGCAAAACTTTCGAAAAGTTACGTTGTACTGTCACTCTTATCGCCCACGGCTACAAACCAAGACTACCGTTTTTGCGTGATTTTGTCGTAGATAATCATTTTCATTTTGAATAGAACATCAGCAAACTCAAAGTCGACCATGTTATTCCTCCAAAACACGCCTACGTCAGCGCGTGTGCAAAGGTACCAGTCGTGTTGCATATAAAAATAGTTCCTTTTCTTAAAATAAATCTCAAATAATTATCATTGGGACAGACCCGCGTATGAAAGATGTCTTCTCTTAGGATTATCTTCTCTTTATGTCATATACTGAAAGCCAGTGCAGTTTCTGGAAGAGCTTAACCGAAGGTGTTGCTTTAGTTTCATTCAGAATCATTCTTTCCTGAACGTTTCTGTAGTTTTAGTAGAATATGGTTTGTTGAACCAGATCATTTCCCCACTAATGAACTACAACGCACTAGGAGAGGATATATCCCGGAGTTGAAAACCAATAGCCTAATATTAAGCGGTAAAAATGAACGTGAAATGATCAAATTACTTGTGTAACTTAATAGCGCTTTCCCATGATAATGTTTTGCCTACTGAAATAGAAACCCAAAAACTTACTTTTATCAGATGACTTCATGACATTTCCTTCAAATGGCAGATCTATTATCAGAGAAATTTCTGATGTTTTTTGTAGTTACAGTACAAGTCGAATTTGTGGTGTGTTGCTTGAACAAAATGTGACATGGAGCAAAGTGTTTGCTTTTCTCAAAATGGTCGCACACACTTTCACAAAGTGTTCAAATGTCACCATTCAAAGGAAGTGTAAACAAACGCGCTGTTGTGTACATGTTTATAAATAGGAATGTTAACCAAAAATACACATTTTCCACCAGGTGATGCATACCGGCCAGCTCGCGTTTTAATTTATCTCATTTTTCAATATCTCAGAGTAACTGACAGCCAACGTCAACTTGACAATGGCTGAAAGTTGTTTTGTGCGCTTTACAAAACTTTGGCAACCTCTGAAAGGCTGTAAGGCCCGTCGTTCAAAGGAGCTCGAAGAAAGCTTGCAAGACCAGTGCAACCGAAGCAGCCGTTTTTTTAGGATATTGCTGCCGATGCAACCGTTACGATTAATCGTTAAGCAGGCCCGTAGGCAGGATTTTTGTTGGGGGAGGGGTGCAAATTTCGTAAACTTCGACCCTTAAATGCCAAATTTATGGGACAAACACACTTATTGCCGTTTTGTTTTAGTCCTTTCGATTTACGGTAGCACCAACTGTTACGAAAAACCTATTCGGGCTTCTACGTGGTCTTATCAAACCTCCAACTGCGGACCTTTTTGGGTCGGGGGGGGTGCATACGCACCCCGCGCACCCCCCCCCCCTGCCTACGGGCCTGTCATTAGCGGACATTCGTTTTTTGTTTATGCTAGCAGTTAGCAGTGCTAATGGAAGTGTCGAAAGTTGCTGACTATGAAGGTAAAAAAGTGACAAGTAATTAAGACTGTGTTCATCACTATAATATGGAGACCAGGTCATTCCACCGCGTACATTGGCTTACAATTTTATCAATGTTCTCGGTGCTGTTTCAGTCCAAACTACGGCATTTATAAAGAGAAGAAAAGTAAACATTTTTGACTGTCTCTGTCGAGCCCCATTCCCGTCTGCCAAAGCTTACATTTATTCTAATATCTGTCTACTGAGCAAGCATTGGTATAAACAAAGATAGGCTCTTTTATTCACGAGTAATGGCACAATCGAACACAGCGAAGCCATTTGCAGTCGACTGACAAAGTTTTCCTTTACGTATTGTTTTGAGCACCGCCTTTTTTTAGTTTCAGGAGTAGCGAATTAAGATATTAATTAAATGACGCTGTTAACCGCTGCACAAACCAATAATCTCCATGTTGTTTCGTACTGTCTTGTTGCATACATATCAGCGTTGTTAAGGCTAGAAATGACCCAGAATGCATATTATACTTCTACACGGGGACTTCAAGGATGTCTCCTTGGGTTTTGGCCTCTGGGTAAGTGCTTCATTGTTATCCCGTCATATAGCTAACAGCCTGCGTCAGCTTGATAATGGCTGAATGCTATTGTGTGGGTCTTATCAAATTTTGGTAATTGGGCAACCTGTAATCGCTCCCGGAGCCTTTGAAGTTTTGTCACTCGACCTGATTAAAGTTTTTTTTACGTTGGCATGCCAAATTAATTACTATAGTAATCAAATGTTGTCAAATCATTTTACCACAAACAATTCTACGGCATGTGTGACCTTCGCCGAATGAAACGTTCTCGTCGCACAGATAAAATGTTTAATAAGTTCATAGACTAGTCGAGCTCGTGGAATGGTTGAGATTTGAACTGCAAGCCGAATGACAAATAATTATTTTCCTTGTGCTGATTTTCCTTCGTTCAAGTTTACTAAGGGCTCAAAATATGAAGATTTTGCTGAATTAAGGAGACAAAATGTGACCAGGCAACTTTATTTTGTACCCTGAGTGAACTGAAACGTGGGAAAGTTTACGTTCGCGAAGTGGTCTATTGTTATTTTTTCGAACAGTTTTGCCGGTCAACGCTGCTGGTGCGGGACAATAAGCCACTTTCCCTTTCACAAACAAAGCAAAGAGTGAATTCTATCGTTAGTTTAGTCGTCAAGTTTAGCAGTTATTTTGGAAAACGTTGAAACAATTATTTGGAAAACACTGAGGTAGTAGCAGTAGCAGTAGTAGCAGTAGCAGTAGTAGTAGTAGTAGTAGTAGTAGTAGTAGTAGTAGTAGTAGTAGTAGTAGTAGGAGTAGTAGTAGGAGTAGTAGTAGTATATCGTTGCACGCTGCCTCCCTCTCAAGCGACTCAAGGCCGACTCAAGCGATAAGCCTTGGATTACTGCCGACATTAAGTCACTTATCACCAAGCGACAGCAAGCTTGGTCCATATGAGATCATTCCGCGTTCAAATTCTTCAGGAACGAAGTTAACAAGTTGTGCAAAAGGGCTCGCAGTGATTATTATAATCAAAACATTGCCGATGTGAAACACTCCAATCCTAGGAAATGGTGGACGGCGGTTAAAAGAACCACAGGTCTCTCCACTTCAAAGAACCCGACTACCTTGGTCTATGGTGGCGAACCCTACACCGACGTAAACCTTGCCAATTTGCTGAATGACAAATTTGTGGCAGTGAGCTCGACACTTCCACCTCTCGTGTGGTCACCCCTTCCTGTGGACGAGTTCCCGGAGGATTTCCGCATATCCATAGAAGACACTGAGGCTGCATTGCTCTCTGCCAAACTTCACTCAGCTGTAGGTCCGGATGGCATCTCTGCATGGTTACTTCGTGAGAATGCCTCTTCACTGTGTCGCCCACTCTGTGCCATTTTCAACTCTTCAATTCACGAAGGCTTCGTCCCTTCCCTGTGGAAATCAGCAAATGTCACGCCATACCCAAGACTTCACCAGCTCTTGACGTAAACTCGGACTTTCGCCCTATATCACTCACACCTATCGTGAGTAAGATTCTTGAGTCGTTCCCATCCTCTTGGCTGCTACGCTCCATCAAGGATAAGATCGATCCTCTTCAATTTGACTCTCTCCAGGGTTCTAGTACCACAAGCGCTCTCGTCTACCTTCTTCACAAAATTGTATGAGGCGTGCGAGAAGCCCGGCTATTAGCACGTGTCTGTTTCCTCGATTTTTCCAAAGCCTGTGATCTGATCGATCATAACATTGTGCTCAGCAAACTACAGCAAATGAACGTCCACCCAGTACTCATCAACTGGATCGCCAGCTTTCTCGCCGGCAGGCAGCAGAGAACCAGAGTGGGCCAGTACTATTCCGACTGGAAGTTAGTGAACGGGGGCGTACCACAAGGT
>JAOBYE010207768.1:0-32873 GCA_025403585.1 Parazoanthus swiftii
ACCATTTTAATATGGGGAAAGCGAAATGCCGCAGAACAATAGACGGTTGCCTAGTTCTTACTCGGACCATTACTTAAACTAACTATTTTCACCGTATTTCATAAGTTAAAACAACCGTTTAAAATAGCACTATCCGTGCAACTGAGGTAACAATTTTTTGGTTATTTTAACTAGTCAGTTTTTACAGTGTATGCTTTACAAATCTGAGTGTCTCGCTGGAAAAATAATGTACTTAAGCGCGCGGCCACTGAAGGACGTTTCGACCCACAAAAGATCACAAAAAGGGTTCAAAACCAACGGGATAGATACTAGAATTCCCAGAGCACAACTTTACATGGTGCGCATTTACTGACGCACAACAGTAGAAGAGGAGAAAGATTTCAGAAGCTCTTTTTTAATAACCTGAAGAAAGCTATTCCTGCAAAAAAATGTCATACGCCATAAAACTATCCCCATGTAGGTGGTGACAGAACAAATACCCCTTATGGACAAAACTTGAAGATAACTTTCAAGTCAGAAACCTTTTGACGTTTTATAGAAACATTTTAACTCAAAGCCTATAAACTTTTTCTATTTGATCTTTTAGTGAATATCAACTCAAATAAATCACAGTGGCTAGACAGAAAGGTAGAGTCACATGGTGTCCTGTTCCTCGTCAGAGGTCACTTTTCCAGTTTCCTTATTGGGAAATCCTGCCTCACTGCTGTGTCGATATGAGTAGACGAAGTAAACTAAAAGACCTGTTTGATAAACAAACATAACACTTGTGAGTGAACCATAAAAATAGTTCAGCAGAAACTGCTGTAAGACATTTTGGGTTATTATCTTAAAAGGGTATTTTGTGTATCACATCTGTAATTGATTGATTGCATGGATTGCTTTCGCGACCTTTGGTGCATGGCTGTTGGTTTGGTTGACCAATCAACTATGAGGTTCCTGAGTGCTGCCTAGTTATTCCGTACAAACTAGTTATGTCATGTTACCTATTTTAAATCGTATCATGACGAACCGTCAAAACATTTGATACCTTTCCCAAATGAGACAAGTATAACGTTGTTACGGAATTTGCCTCGATCTGTGTGTAGCTTAGAAAAAGAAGTCGAGTTTTAAAACTACTTCCTGTAAACTTTTAGCTCGCAATATCTCGATAACATTGAGTATTTTTAGAAAACTCTTTTTTGTCTTTAATTTTTTTAAGGCTATGGCTATGTCGATTAGTTAAAATCTGAATTTGGCTTCACCGTCTTCAGAGAAGGCGGAAAATTCGATTTCTGACACAAAGTTCGGTTTCTGGCGCCATATTTTCTTTTGCACTCATCCAGTATGCCACCAGAAACCAAACCTTGCGCCAGGAATCAAATTTTCCGCCTTCTCACAAGACCGCCAGCTACGCAGGCGAAACCTGGTGCTTTTGACCACTTGCAACCTATAATCAGAGAGCTTGTGTTTTTTAGGCTGTCAAGTTTGACCGAATTAAGTTCAACTCTAGCACGGCATCTGAAACAAGTCTTAGAGGATGATTACATGAGACCGGTTCCAAACTTAGACCAATTCGAACTCAGACTAGTACAGTGATGTTGCATGAGACTGGTACGAAAGTTGCGAGGGATTACGTGAGACCTGTATGAGCCCGGACCGATCCAAACTCAGATCGGTACAAAATCATTCCATGAGACCAGTAGGAAAATTACAAGTGGTTATTCATAGGTTCTCATGCTCAAAACAACGCAAATCTAATACCGGTATAAGATCTTTTAGATTACATAAAAAGACTGTCGTATCGGTTTGAAGTTGGACCGGTCCGGGATCAGTCATTTCGGCCCAGCGACCGGAGTGAGTCGTGCCGGTCCGAGTCGAGTTTTCTGCACCTGTCTCGTGTACTGAATCAGATTAAGTGTTTGTATGCATGGAAACTGATCTGATCTCGTGCCGGTCTCATATAAACAACCTCTAACTCCGCTCCATTTGCAACACATGACCATAAAAGGATTGTGACATTTCATATCTTACCAATAGCGAGCCAGACAGCAAATCGGACGTAGGACCAAAATGATAAATTGACGATTAACAGCAGGTTGACAGCGATGCTGAGGACTGGCAGAAATGGGACACACGGGACCATATATGGAAACGTGGCGCTGTTCTTTGGTTGTTTCCACAGCACCAGCAGAGAGAATAGAAACAGTAGGCCACACAGAGACACAAATATAATGGCCCAAGGCTCGCGATTGGTGATGTTTTCCCTGTACTTGGAAAGGGTCACTAACAATCCTGCCAAGGATGCCGTTGTACAAGCGATGCTCACTCGGGCGATAAGACTGGTCGAGTTGGCAGGTGCCACCTTAAGTGGTTCAGAATCTTCAATTGGGTCACCTCCCTGGACCACAGATAGAGTATCAAACGTGCCCGGTTGAAGCTTTTCATGCCCGACGATCTGTGGAGAATTGGAGCCGGATTTGCTCCATAGGTTGTTCCACCAGTTTTGTTTACTATTGCAAACTCTTGTGCAGTTAGTTGACGGTTTTACGCTTGTCACATTAGGGTCATAGCGCGACACCACCACAGCAACTGCTAGCAGTGTGTACGCGATTAAAGTTCCTATGGACAGCATCTCAACCAATTGCTCTATATCGAGAAAAAGGGCTAACAAAGAAACGAAAATCCCGCTCGCAAAAGCCGCCGCAATGGGCACTTTCTTGCGCTCGTGAATATTTGCAAAGTATCGAAACAACATGCCATCTGCTGCCATGGAGTAAATAACCCGTGGGACGCTGAACATTGTCGATATCAAGTGGCTCATAGTAGCAGAAACCGCCCCAGTAATCACGATGTATTTTCCAGTTCTAAATCCAAGTGTGTTGAAGGCTTCTGCCAAGGGTGCGAACTCTTTTAGCGTGTAATAGGGCACCATTAATGTTGTAACGGTCGACACGGCAAAGTATGCAAGAAAACTGGTAACCAGTGTCAGTAGTATTGCTCTTGGTACAGTACGTGACGGATCAATGGCTTCTTCACTGGCTGTAGTGATTTGTTCAACACCAATGAAACAGAAAAATGCCCCCGCGCCAGCAGCAATAACTCCCGACCAACCATAGGGCAAAAATTTTTCTCCCGTAGACCAGTTTTGACTTCCGATAGAATAATATGCTCCAGCGACGATTACGAAAGTAACGACGCACATATTAATGAAGGAAGTAACAGTCACAAGAATGGAGGACTGTTTTACACCCAAACACACAATACATGTGCTCATAAACACTAGCAGGACCGCAAGGAGGTCTGGGAACGCTGCAAGGACGGGCAGATTCCAGTTCCCGATATATTCTATGAAGAATTTGTAAATGTGGCCTTCAGCCAAAGAATTGATATTCTCGCTACAACCTCTCGCTAAGACTGCAGCGACTATAAAGTATTCCAACATAACGTTCCATCCTGCAAGAAAGGCCCAAATTTCTCCAAGGGCGACATAAGTGTAGGCGTAAGCAGAACCGGCCTTGGGAATTCGAGACGAAAACTCGGCATAGCAGAGTCCTGCTAGAAGAGCAGCGATTGAGGCCACGATGAAAGCGAGGACAATCCCAGGGCCAACCACATTTCTAGCAAGCTGGCCGATAACGACGTATAATCCTGCTCCAACAACACATCCAAACCCTAGCATAGTAAGATCGAACGTGTTTAGACATCTTACAAGCGGGCCCTCGGTTTGACGCCAGTCATCCTCTGACTTCTTGCGAATAAGGTTTCTGAGGAGGGTTAAACCCATTGAGGTCGCTGTTTTGAAGCTGTTTTGCTTGCGAGAAACACAACCAGAGCTCCGTGAATATCGACTGGTTCTTTAAAAGTTGAAATTAAAATGCAATGTTTCTACACGTTGAAGTGCCATAAAACCATGTCATGTCTGTGTGTTATGGAGAGGTGATACCTGACACTTAATTAACAATATTGCTATCATAAAATGATAACAAAAATGAATTCAACTGGAGAAAAGGCAATAAATCTTAATGAGAACCTCTTTGTCAAAGAAAAACTTCTTGGTCAGAGCATAACATTATTGCGATAGAGAAAATCGCTTGTTAGTTTTTCATTGATGACATCATACATTCTGCAACTGAAAACGTCTCTGAGTCCAGGACCTGACAAAACATACATGTAAACACACTTCAGAAGATTTGATTGGGATAACAAAACTGTTACCAAAACTGAAAAAGGAAGTAGAATTGTTCTGCTCCTTCGTTTCGTAGTTTTCTAACTATGATTGTATATTTTTGAATTATTTTATCTAAGAATGATCGTGATATCTTTGTTTAGGGTAGTCAATAGTTATTGCATGATCAATCGGCTTCTCAGAGGATCAACAAGAATTGGTGGTTTGGCAGTTTTAATAGAAAATATTGTGACTAATACGTTCAGACGACAAACGGCTGACCCGGCAGCAACAATCATTTGAACAGGTACCTGTCGCTGAGTAAACATTCTTTCGACACCCCAAAATACTTGACAATAAATAGCACAAAATGACAACATAACTAACTCGCAATATATAAATATACTTTACCACTACAAACGTATTTGAAAATTGTTATTTAACCAAACAATGAGGCCATTTCTCCTGAAAACACTGGTCAAAAGATTACTCGAACAAACACCAGTTTGTTTGATAAGAACTTAACCCGATGTAATTATTTTTGCGTAAATCTATCGCAGCTAACTAACTTACATGTAAGCACTTGTCAGTGAACTTCCAGTCCCTCAGATATATAATTGTCCGAATTCCCAACTTGGAGATCTTCCCTGACGAGAAAGTAAGAACAATATAGGGCCATGGATATCTCAGGGAACCAATCAGAACTACATGCAACCATTGAATGCGACATGTTACTTTGACAACGATCAACTACAAATAAAAATTCAGGAGCCACGCGTTCAGTTGTTCAAGAATAGGTGGGGTTTTGAAGATTGTGGGAAAGAGTAAAATGCCTTTGAAAGTCTTAGAATAAAACCATAGTTAATAAAGCGATATGGTTATAAAACTCGGCCAGTTTTTTGTTATAGGTTAATGTTCTCTCTGTCTCTTTTGTTCGTTGGTCTTGACGGTGCACAAAACACAGAAGGTATTGAAATGCATATGAGCAACTATCCAGTAAGAATATTTGTACTGAAACATCGAACAAAGAATGTGCACTGTCACGGTTCGTGCAACTTAAGACAAAACAGCTTCGTACACTCCTTTTGACTTAAGTTTGCTGAGCTTCACAACCAGTTAGGTCTATGAACTGTGATATAACAAATAATTGAGCTTTTAGAGTTGAAACTCTAAAGCAATCATGGATTAATAAAATGGACTGAGTTTTTTTTTTTAGTTTTTTTTTTTATGAAAAAAACCTTGTTGATTTATGGTTATAACATGGTAGGGTAAGAGAAAACCAAATATTGGTTGTAAAGTAATGTGCTGCAATAATTTCATTATTGATGATGTAAGTGAGACGGGTCTGTAGTTTTTCCAAGTTTTCCTAACTAGACCATTAGATAAAAACATAGAGACCAATTGACGATACCATATATAAGCGCAAAGTGCGATGAGTTTGCCATATATACAAATGATATAGTTGGCATTATCTTATCCCAAGTTAAGGCCTGTCGACCAGTCTACTATCGGTCACAAAATTGACGTAAAGATTCAACAAAATATTTATCAATACTGAAACTTTCTCCATTTCCAGAGCCCATGCAGCCTCCTTTCAAATGAAGGGCCACATCGACAGAGGACGGAAATCAGGGGTTCTCTCGGTGACTTTTTGCAAGTTTTTGCTCTTGCAATTCTACAATTTTGTGTATCATTTTCCATTATATACCTCATCCCTTTAATCATTTCAAATCAGCCACAGATTGGCCATCTTCAGTTTCCGGTCGGCAAAACAAGTAGCCGTCTGGTTTGAACGAAAAGTCAGAGATTCTTTAATTTCTGTCATGCATGCGTTGTATAAAAGCTGGGCCTGCTAATTTTCAAGTACTCCAATAAACTACATCATGTATATTAGGAAGTTTAAGTCAACTGAAGACAATTATTTTTACAGTGCTGTTCCTTTTCTTACTAATGGGAATTAAAGAAACATTGTATTCATTTTTTCTTATTATTTTCTGGAATGTTGTATAGTCTGTGCGCAGCTGAACAGTGCACTATAAAGGCCTGGATAAACTAGGATACATGTAGCGCGCTACATTGTAGTCGAAATATCGCCAGCATGTGTCCTGGGGTGGCTAAACACGCAAGCTACAATCCAGGGACATGTCACGCGTATCCTTGCTTGTGCACGCAATCACTATTACACGCATGCGCGATGCGGTTGACAATTGCAACAAGGGCTTGTTGTGTGCGCTGTTTTGACGAACAGTGAGGAAAGAAGACATTTTTGTGTCTCGACTACAAATTTTGTCACGCGCTACAATGTTTCCGAGGTGGTTAAATTGAGAAACATTCCGGATACATGTAGCAAGCGACAATGTAGCGCGCTACATGTTTCCTAGTTTAGCCAGGCCTTAGGTCTAATTTTATTATTACTACTGTTACGTAACAATTAAAATTGCGCGAGCACGCTTGTGTTACAAACATTCTCAGAAAAAAGAAAACGTTGCACGGATTCTTTACTACAAAGTAGTCACGACAGTGAAGAAAAATGAAAGATATTTATAACGGCCGCCACCGATAAACTTTTATATGGAGAGTAGAAGCTTCCGGAAAACAAAAATGAAAATATAAACCTCGCGAACGAGGTCTCCTTTGCAAGTTGAAAACTAAAGAAGTTGTCATGATGAAGATCAAGTTTTGGCGACGATTTCTGACAGAGGGCTTGACAGAAACGAAATGGCAGCTCTTCGACAAAGACTCGTTAGTATATAAGATATTTTTCTTGTGTATTTGCGGATCATTTGGTGGTTTATACCCGTACTTGGCCTTGTATTTCAAACAGCTCGGCTTAGGAGCGCATCAGAGCGGGACTGTTATTGGAACACGACCGCTGGTTCAATGTTTGGGGGCGCCATTTTGGGGCGCACTTTCTGATAAATTCAAGATCGGGCGTTTTGTCCTCATTGGAAGTATTTCTGCGTGGTTGCTCAAAGCTCTGGTGTTACTCGCCATCACCCCGCATAAACAGCATTGTATAAGTATCTATCGCAATCAAAGCCAAAATGCGGCCTTCATTTTTGTGGATAATTTGTGGGGTTTGGGCGATGACGGGAGAGCATGGGCTACAGTACCTTCTGATGAGCTGGGGATGACAGGATCCAATTTGACGCTGGACTTTCCCATAGTGGTACAGAAAAAACGTCTTACAAAGTTAGACTATAAAAATGGGGAAAAGGAGCGTGATGGAAATCAAGAACAGATAACCGGAGACACGTCAAAACTACAACTCAAGCGTGATACAGACCTAAGCTCGGACAACCCGAAACTCCAAAGAAACACAATGAGAAACAACGGAGCATTGCAATACAGAAGTATTGTCCAGGCTAGTGGTCCTAATCGCGAGTACGAGGCAGTCGTCGAACAGAGTAAAAAGATCAGAAAAGTAACTGAACATTTAGAGTCAAAGCATAAAGCAGTAACAGCTACAGTAGAGAGTTTTGAACCTAAACTGGGAACAACTGTAAAATACATCACCCAGATTGACAAGCAGGAGGTTCATCATATCTTTATCATCTTTACTCTTATAATAATCATAGGAGAGTTTTTGGAATCACCCACTTTTGCTCTGTCGGATGCGTCACTGGTGGGCCACCTAAGAGAAACGAAGAAGGATTATGGCAAGGTACGCATGTTTGGGTCTGCCGGTGCAGCTGTGAGTGTGCTACTTGTCGGCTGCCTGGCTTTCAAGTCACGATTTAATCTTTGTCACGTTGTCCAACACAACTACATTGTAGCGTTCTATGTCTACAGCGGGTTTGTATCAGCGGCACTTTTCACTGTTTTCGGATTCAAATTCAAATACCCCGAAAAAACTTCCAAAGGACCAGCTCTAAAGGAGGCTGCTAATCTTCTCTTCAACACTGCGGACATGTCCTTTCTAGCGGCAGCATGGTTCGCGGGAATTTGCTACGGTTTTTTGGTTCATTACGTCAACTGGTATATTGATGATCTACAAGGCAACTCGGTTATCATGGGAGCCGCGGGTGCCTCGCGGGAAATCGCGGGGGTCGTATTTTTCTTCCTCGAAGGTTCTATTATTCGTCGATTTGGACACGTACTTGTAATGGCTTGTGGACTATTTATTTACTGTACAAGTCTTTGTTTGTACTCGCTGCTGAGTAACCCTTTGATGGCAGTCATTCTGGAGGCTTTTAATGGAGCTACTTACGCGTTGGTGTGGTCGGTTTTACTGAATTATTTTAACACAGCGGGCAAACAGCTACAGTCGCCAGCGGTTTTACAAGGTAAGACAGGCGCATAATTTGTTACAAAAATTAAGCCATGGACAAACGTAGATGCAAGTCGATGTAATTCTGTGCAAGTTTTAAATTTGTGTTAAACTTGCGTTTCGTTTGGGCCTGGCTTGCATCGACATTGGGTAAGCTAAATTATGAGTGCAAGTCGAATTGAGAAAATCTTAAAGCCCTTCAAAAAATCCCCCCAAAAAATGACCGTTTAAGGAATAAAACGCGTAATACTAAACTGTCATCCATAAAGTATACGTTTTGATACCACCTTATGTGGTAAGATGCGGGAAGAAAATACAAATATATTTTCAAACGTTTGCGCCATCGGCCATGCAGCATGTGCTTAAAACATTTACTAATTGAAATCTTCGTTCTCCGAAAGTCTAGAATTTGAAATAGTTTTTGCTACAATCTTGCACTGATTATGCATGATGCATCGCTTTGCTAATTACTCAAGATTGATCTAAGTACTGTTGCTATGGCATCTAGCCTCCAATGTTCCCTCCTCGAGGAGAAGAAAATAAGGCGGCTGCATGCATTGGAGGCTATATGGCGTCAGTGACGACACAACGTATTTTCTAGTAGGAGGAATCGCTCCGGATTCTGATTGGTCATAAATATGTTGATTTCGATGTCGGAACTAGGGATAATAATGGCTACCGAGGGTTAGTTAGGGTTAAGGGTGGGGACAGGATTACCTTATTACGTATAAAAAGAAATTTGCAAATCAGTTTATGGTGAATACAGTAACTTTTCGATGAGTTTGCAGCTAGCTGAGTGGTTGGTCGTGTGACAGTGTACGGCGAGTCCGATGCTAGAGGTAGTAGGGTCGATACTCATATTGAACGATTTTCTTACACTTCGGCTTTTTTAAGCTTTGATTTTTTTCTTGAAATTTTTGTAAGTGAGTGCTTGTGGATTAGTAAGCTCCAATCAGAATCCGGAGCGATTCCTCCTATTAGCCACAACTGACAACTTGCATGGCCGCCATCTTGACCGCCTGGATCTTTTGATTTCTTGAAAAACATATTTTTCCTAAACTTGCAACAATATACAAATAGGAAAATATTAAATAATAGGACGGAAAATAAGAATATCAAAGTATTCACGTTTTAAACTTTCGTAGTATACCTTATTGTTGGAGTTAAAAATGAATCTAATTAACGCGGTTTTTGAAAAACTTCCTTAATTAAATGCCCTTTAATTGATGTAATTTTTAATTAAAGCCATATGATTTGATCCATTTGTTAATTAAAATAGTTTAACGAACGAATGAATGAATAATAAATTCAATGACAATGCCCAAATGGGTCAAGCATTGGCGATAGTTTCATGCCATCTTGCCATCCTTGCGGCATTAACCGGGAAAGTAATTGTGTTTTTTGTTTTGTTGTATTAAACTTCAAGGTTTGTTAAATGACAGTTTTGTTTTGGCTTGTGAAAAGCGTAGAGCAGTCACTGCAATAAAGCAAGCAACAAGAGAGCCTGCCCACACACGTTTATTTTCCTTCGATGCCTGGGCGCGCTAGAGGAGTAACTAAATTCAATTTTCGCTTTAATAAAATTCTTAAGTTTCAACTCGCCAAAGCGCGTTAGTTAAATCCACTTAAACACGTAAATCGTAATAGACCGCGTTGATTAGATTTAAGATTAATATTAGCGTCCTTGTAGTGATCTATTTTTAATTTCCAACAAATAAGGTACAGAAAATGGATAACATATAAGTGAAGACGTTGCTCAACTAACGTCAAAGATGTATAGATTAGCGGACTGCAACCATTACAAGTTTCATTTTTAAATTGCTTTACACTTTAGAATTTAGATCAAAAAATCTTTAAGGCGATCAAAATGAATCCCCTTGTCCATTCACGGTTTAAATCAAGGGCGTCAGTGACGAGTGCAACCGCCTTTTCAAATTTAATACTTGTTCAAAATATAGTGGGAAAATAGGTAAAGGCGAAAAATCACACTTAAGTGAACACAGTGCAATCCGAATATAGATCTTCTATTCATGAGTCTGCAATCGTTTCTTCCTATGCAGGAATTCTGCAAGCTGTGTTCTGGGGTCTTGGAAATGGCGGAGGAACAATAATTGGTGGGGCCCTATATCACCACTACGGGCCAATCACAACATTCCGAGTGTTTGCAGTTATGACTCTGTTCACTTTACTGATCTTTTTATTAGCTCAATACTCCGCCTTTAAACAGAGGCAAAACTTTAACGAGTTGGATCAGGGTAACACGTCACACCAGCTTCATTCCTTATTTAGTGAAGATGATTTGTGCTTTGATGAAGATGAAATCAAAGAACCGTTTGAATTTCTGAACAAAAAATAAAGTTAGAAAAGTAACTCACGATTTGATTTACTGTATCTCAATTCTGTAATTTGATCAATTTATGCGACAGATCAACAAAAACAGACAACAAACTGATGCTTACTCGGAAACATAGTTTTTAAAATGGTAAATAAAGAGGGTATTTGTTTCTTTAATAGCGTATTGAACTTTTGTTACTTCTTTTTAAGGAATTTACATTTTTGTAGAGTTCAGTGACAGTATGATTTGAAGAGTACGTTCTCGGCAATCAATTTGGAGAGGGGGGCAGATTCATATATGGAAATTATTGTTTTCAAAATTCAGCAAAATATTTTAACGGCGGCGTGAAAAAGTTTGAATTTCTTCGAAAAACTTTCCGAGCAATCTTAAAATTTTCCAAATTTTTCCTGACTTCCATTCATTTTCCAAACATTTTCGAAGACTCCCGAACGTTAGCGAAGACATTTCTGAATTTCTTCAATGAGGTTTCTGGACAACAGTGCCAATTTGGGGTTTAACTGCACTTGTGCTATTATGAATTTAATGCAAGCCATTAAGGAAAAATTCCAAGCAAGCAACCAATCAGAAGTCAGTATTTTATGGAGTGGCATTAAGGCCTGTTTTGATGTTATAAGAAATCCAAGATGGCAGCTTTATGACGTCATTAACGGCGAGTCAAATTGCTTACCCTCCAGTTTTGATTGTGTCCCCTAAAATAGTTTTAGAGCTACCGGTCGCGGACATTTCCTGTCCCCCCTCCCCCCTAATCCCCTTGACCAACAATTCCCCGACACCTGCGCAGAATTGCAAAAATCCAGACTGTTTTCACCTTACTTTCGAGCTATTCTATTGGGGTGCAGAGTGGGAATGATTATATGTAAATATAGTTAAATTCCTCACTTCTTTGGAAATACAGAAGACAAATCGTGCGTCTTGAGTATGCCTGAACTCTTAACTAGTTAGATATCTTGGCGAATATAGTGTGTGCGAGGTTGGCACAGTTGGTAAGATCTCTGGCTGCCAACCAGGAGGTCCTGGGTTCAATCCCCGGCCTGATCGAGGGTTTAACTTTGAGCGACCTTCTTTCGCCACACCGTCCGCGGACAGGGACGTTAAGCCGTTGGTCTAGTCCCTCGACGTTTTATTGGGGGACTTAAAAGAACCCACACACTTAGGGCAAAGAGTAGGGTGATTCCGCGTTGTGGCCTGCAAATACTGTAATGGCAGCAAATGGTGCCGGATCCTTTGGGACATCACGTATAAAAGCACTAAATAAGCACTGCAACTTATTTATTTTATTCTCCGCACACTTAATCAGGCGCTATTGTTCCCATTGTTATGGAGAACAGGTTTTCAAAATTATACTTTTTAAACACTTCTTTTTACAATTTGCTTAATTACAAAGGTAGCGTTTTGCGACGAATTAATTATAACTGATTTTTTAGGCGGGATTTTGTGGTGTTATATCTCCTGCATTTCGGACAAAAATGAGCTGTTTAGCATTTTGATTAAGTCTCCGAAGACTTCAAAACAGACAGTTGGTTTTTCGTTGCACGAAAACAAGAAAAAACTCACCCTCTTGAACTACACACTCTTTGCTTCATAAGAACCCTGTTTTCAAGATCAATGAAGGGCTGCTACTAAAATCTGGAACGGAGAACGGGGAACAAGGAACGGGAAACGGTCAATATGAGTCGGAAAACGGTCAATATTAACAACATCTGCAGCGATGCTTGTTGTTAATTCCCACTCCTCAGAACTCACATTGACCGTTCCCCGACTCACACTGACCGTTTTAGTAACGTTCTCGTTGAGGCTGAGATTTGCCTAAAAAGTTTAAGAAATTGTGTTTGCTGAGCTAAGGAAAGGTATCTAGAGTGTAGATCTTCTTTGGCGGACAAGAAACAGCTCCAAGTTTCAATAACGGATAGAACATCTGGCTAGCAACTTAAATAATTAAATCGGGAGTGCTTTCAAACAATATGGTTATATCCCTGATTTATATTTAATACGGACAAAGAATATAATTACGAAGTAATAAAAAGACAAAAAGCCGCTCCTAATGTCCCACTCTCTGCTTGATTTTGTTCGTACATAATATGTACCTGTCCTTAATTCAACCCAAAGCCTTTGTTATACAAATTTTCCGTGTTCATGCTGAAAGATAAACCCATTTGACTTTACCATTGGATTTTGACGTATTCTTAAAGTGCGATTAAAACATTTAATTTATGACCAATTACGCACGATTTTCGTCCAGGTAAAATTTAATATATTTCCAAAAAAGCATATTTTCACGAAACTTTTCTTGGAAAAAGTTAATGAACTAGGCGTTCTTCCGGTTAATGTGAATAGCAATGTTTGCAAAGTGATACGAATAAGCATGAAGATTCGAAAAAACAAGTTGTGCAGTTATTAATATTTAAAGCAGAAAAGTTTTGAAAGGCAAATGCAAAATATTCTGATATGCTAAGCTATAGAAAAAACAAACAGTTTTAATTAAAAAATGAAAGGGCATCTAAAAAGCAAGAATAATATTTTAAAACAATTTATCTCTTATACTCAGTAGAAGCTGGTGAAGAGCCATAGCTTTCATTTTGTACTTCTTTGAATGACCTGAAAAATTGAAAGCATATTGCTATTCTAAAAGTAGACTGAACTTGTTGAAACTAATTAAAGCGCCGTTAATTCCTACAATTAGCAATGGAAACATTGCAGTTCAGCAATACTTCACAAGGAAACACAAGTTTTTATCACGTTGGCGGCGAGTGTTTCGTTTACGACCCAACAACTTTCAAGATTTGCCGTGTGCTTGCTTACTGTCTTATAATTCTTGGCTCCTTGGTTGGCAACTCGCTCGTCATCGCTGTGGTAAGAAGAGACAAAAAAACAAAACAGACAGTGGGCTACTTCATACAGAACATGGCTGTGGCTGACTTGGTGATCACTGCTGTGTACATGCCGAGGATGATTTCGACCGTATTCCGAGGCCTCGAATGGCTTATAGACGGCACTACAGGGTTGGTGTTGTGTAAAGTTGTTCCATTTTGTCATCATATGGCCATATTTGTGTCAATCCAAACATTGGTTGTAATCAGCGTGGAAAGATTTCTGGCTGTAGTTTATCCACTGAAGAGAAACATAACCAAAAGACAAGCTAAACTTTTAATTGCACTGGCGTGGATCGTCTCCGCTGCAGTTCGCGTTCCGCGCCTTTTGGCGCTGAAATTGCAGCGCCGCAAATCTGCAGGTGGTAAACTTTTTTGCACCACTGTGTTTTCTCCACCATTTTACAAAAACGAAGACGCTAAAAAAGTTTACTACGAGCTTTTATTCTACATGTTTTACCTAGTTCCTTTGACGTTAATAGTTGCTTTGAACTTGGCGATTATAATCACTCTGAAGCGCAAAAAGGTGCCCGGAAGTTGTATTTTGAAAGAGAAACGACGTAGGGAATTGCACAACAGAAAAGTATTCCGCATGCTTTTTACAGTGACTTGCTTATTCGTTTTGTGCTGGCTGATGTACTTCATAGTACAAATTGCACCCAGCCGTAAATACAGATGTCTGGTCAGATTTTTTCGGCTGTTTCTTGCCCATGCTAACTCCGCTCTTACACCGTGTGTCTACTTTTTGTTCAACAGAAGTTACCGGAGACATGTTCGGAGAATTCTGTGTCTTAGTTCAAACATTGACAATAATGAAGATGTTTGTATGTCCATTTCAAGAACAAACTTTGAGAGGCGTACTTCTTCTTTGAGAAAAATATAAACACAAAAGAAGCAAATGCTACTTCTTGAAAGATGAAAACAGCGACATAAAAAGAAGCATTTATGTATACACCCTTGAGCAACGACTTGCCATTTTTCTAGTTTGAGGCCCTGCATTATAGAGTTGAATATATACTCAAACGTGAATCCACGCCTTAATATGATTACAGAATATAATCCTGCATGGACTGCATACAATATCGAAGTATAATTACAGGATCTTTCCGTTGCTAGGAAAACGCATTAAAGAAACAAAACAGCATTCCTGCGATCAGTTCAATCAAAAACGTTTCCTTAAACTGACTGATCGTGCACGCAGGGAAAAAAAAACGTTCCGAGGACATGTAAGGCTTATGGGCCCGATCCCGGTCGTCTGAACGTAGTTTAGACTAAGTTTGTTTGTCTGCCCTTACGGTACAAACCCTCTTTCCTCCGAAGAAACTTTCTGTAGTAAAACTCTGACGTTTAAACTGCGCGTTAGGACTACTCCAGAGTAGAAAATAGGCGTTTGTTTTCGAGCAAGTTTCGTGCTGAAATACCTGGAAGCATTCCTGACCAGCATATATTCCGTGTACTCAATGTGTATTTATAATTCGGAAAACTAGTCTTCTTTGAATCTGAATTCTGATGTGCACTCTAGGAATACTCGTTTCTCAAACTATAATTTTGTTTGTCCTAAGTTTAATCGCGTGACTGACGTTGGAAGATCATTCGCTGTAATTGCCAGTGAACCAAGGAACAATTTGCCCACAAATTTTCAGAAAACACCCACGTTTAATGCCCTTTGATTTGCACATCCCAAACAAACACACCCGTAAAGTCTGAGCGCTTGAAAAGCATAGGGAGACCGACATCTGCGCACCTTTATCCCTATTCGGCGGTTAGCGGTTTTGCTACATGACGTTTTTCTAGAGAAGAAAGGAAAATGCCCTGTTTGTAAGAGAACTAGCATAATTTAGAATGTAAGACCAAAGTTTGGATTTCAGTTTGCACCCAATATGTAAGAACCTACTTAGCTTTAAATCTGAAACAGGTTCTTAATCGTATAAAAAATGTATCCAGAGAAGTAAAAACGTTTTCTAAAATCATTATTTCTGATAATTGATCCAAGTATACTTAAGTGTGTTCTATGAGCGAGTGAAGTATTACTAGACCCAAGCTAAGGTTTATCTCAGGTAATATGGGAAAGATTTACGTGGGCGATCTAAGGTTTCATGAAAATGTTCTCAAGGTGTTTTGAGCTGCTGTAGTCTCCCAGGAGATTAAAAGCCAGGCTATTCTTATATACAATATATACGCAGCTCGTTTTAATTGTATGTAGGCAGTCTTTCGTTTGAAATTTCTTTGTTGAAAACGCCTTGAAAAGTTAGTTTTGTTTGTACATATCAAAACCCAAAATGTGAGCCCAATTATGTCTTTAAATCATTAAACCATATCATTGCATAAGGTTTTAACACTAATCAGTAAAACGCTAATAAAACTATATAAAACTTTAAGCAACTTGTTGTCAATGCGGTCTGATTGTTAAAGAGTTTTCTTTTTCTAACATCGAAATCATTTCGGTAAACTTCGCGATTTAAGTAAAGAATTCAACTCCGTGTAGCCAGTCTGTTAAAGAGTAGAAGTTTTGTACGCATTAAAGCATTTTTGTTGGGTTTTTAATTGATTTTGTTTTTTTAAATATTCAACCAGCCTTCGTGTATCATGGACACTTAAAATGGAACCACTGAGTTTTTTCTGAGTGAGTGACAATTTACGTCATTTGGTTGCAGCGGGTGGCAACGTTTAAGATAAAACAGATCAGTTTTTGTGGCTTTTTTTTGGATTTCGCTGCGAGATCTGACAACAGAAAAATAATCCAGGCAGGCTTTTTGCCGCCAAGTTACAAAGTGGATTGGCCACATGCAGCGCCTGTCGGGCAGTTCGATATTGCTGGTTGCAAGTAGGAAACAAAAAATATTTCGCCTAATTAAAATCTATGAACAAAGCAGTCAGACATGTCAACAAAGTTCAGCTTTAGAATCATTTAATCTAATGTTATTAATTATTCCGTTTACTACAAAACATTTAAGATAACAGTTACTTGAATGATTGTAGTTTCAAAAGATCAAGAAATCGTATAACGTTGACGCAATGTCTCAAAGTTCAGCTCCAGTAAATTATAAATTCCCGTGGCTGTGTGATTATCCTCGTAATGGTATTCATGGCCGCAACCAGCAAAACGGGGTTTCACTTGCAACAATTCTAAACGAGTAAAAACAAAATTTAGTTTTATGCAATTTTTTATTCTTTCCAAAACACGAGTTTCAGACGCTTTGTTGTGAATAATAGTGTTTGCTAAATATTCAAGGTTATTTTCCCCCGACATTAGTTGTGCAAGGAAAATGAAAAAGGCCACAAGCTGTTTATCTTCGGAAAAGAAAAATATTTGTTGGCAGTGAATAGTATAACACGTCTGATAAAAACAGCTCAACTCTGAATATCACTGATTAACTCGGTAAAGGCTGATTTACAAAATAAGAACTTTTCAACTCTCGCATGCAATTTGCGTCGTGCAAATCAAGTCAACAACTTGCCTACGGCTATTGCGCTTTGAATAATGCTATATTTTGCGTCCGCCGTTTTGTTTGCTGCTCTCCCCAGTCTCCCATCCGGCAAACCGGGAAAAATGTACACGTTTGAGCTAAAAATTGCACTGAAACATGGCCCAAGTCTGTTGCATGCAATAACTGCGTGCAAACGTTATACCGTATGAATCGGCCTCAACGAAAGCAGTCGACGTTCTTGCAGCAGACCTAATGAACACTGAAAAGCGGATGTGCTAGATTTAATACCAATCGGCGGAGAGCGCATTCCGATAAACTTTTATCGACTCGCGCCTCGAGCGCTCGCAATGTCTCACGAGTGGTGAAAAAAGAAACTGTGGTGTCTTTTTCGTTTTATTAAGTTCAAGTGCTATAACAAATAAATAAAAACTGTTTCATTAAATATATCAAATGATGGTCATAGAATCCGATATAACCATAGCCATTGAATATGAGTCTCCTACGCTTGCTGACTTCCCAATCAATCATTTTATATTAGATTTCTATTTAAATCTTCACTTGAAGCGTCTCTAGTCCCTAGATAACAAAACTCGAAGGATAAAATTTTAGCAATCCCCCTAGCTAGCAGTTTATGTTTTTGGGAGCCCCTACCCCCTTGGTAGTCGAAAAAATTCCAGAGCCCCCTCCCCCTCCTCCCCTTCTTTGCTCCCGAAAAAACTCGGATCGCCTTATTGTATTAAATACATTTACCACTGATGTCTTCTGACCATTCAATTTTGTATTCATCCAATGAGAAACAAACAGTAACATTTTTTTTACATATAGTAACAGTATGTAGCCAGGAAAAATATTACCGAGGCAGTGTTTTTAGCCGAGCGAGCTTTCTTTGAAATCTAGCGGGGGCATGCTCCCCGAAAAGATTTTTGAATTTTCATCCCCATAGTCGCTGGAAATGCACCGAAATTTACAAAATCAATGAGTACAAAAACGTCAGCAACTCTGCTTAGACGGTGGATCACTTGTAACCAGTAACCTCCCAAATGAATATTTTGTTTTCAATAATAAACTACCTGGCAGCAAGATTGTTAACATTTATTCAAAACTGAGGGTGTTACTACAGAATCTTAACATTAGCTGTTAAATGCAGGAGAGGTCTTCTTTTACCACTAGCATCCCAGGGGTAGGCAGTCTAGGGGAATGCTACTGTGCACAGTACTAGTGGCCCAGCGCGAGATTTTTCCGCTTATTAGAGATCATTGATAATTGAGGCCAGAACTTCACCCAACGAACTAAGAGCTAAAACTCTGCTACTTTCAACCATGCAGGAGAGTAAGTAGCTGTAGTATGGTGGAAATGTAAAATCATTGTCAAAATTTTTACCGAGTCAAGTGCCTCGGTTCGCCTCATACAGCCTACGGCCCTGCAATAATCGTTTTTATAGTTCCCGTAAGCAGAATTTGATGTCTTATTGAATAAAAGTGGATTTATTAGTAAACAAATGAGCATTTCTTATTTTTGAAATTTCAAAAGCATTTTGGGATAAACTTGCCGAGAAGGCATCTTGTCATATCTGTAAACCACGCGATATATTGAATTGCACAGGAAATCAAAAACCATCCAGCTGTATGGTGATGTCATGTGCTGTTTTTGAAGTATACAAGTTTTCGGGAGTCCCCAACGCCTCCCCCTCCAACCCAACAAATTTTTTCAGAGCCCCCACTTTGGGGTTCTAAACATTTTCGGAGCCCCCCTCCCCCTCATTATCTTCATCTACCCCTGTCAAATTAAATGCATTTCCCCATTCCTTCTTTACATGTGACCAAGAGTACGTAAATGAATCATGGCATTATTGAAAATCGCCACTGTTTGAAATCATTGTTAGTAATTATTGTTACCGCCAATACACCACCTTGGATCAGGGTAGCGAAGTGAAAAATCTGCTGTACAAAAAAGACGCAAAGCTCCGAGAAACCGAAAAACCAAGTACACAAATCTTCGCCGTTATTCTAAGAAATTTATTGATTTTAGGTACAACGAGCTCGCCAAACAAACAGTACATGTAATCTATGCAAAACAACCCTAAACGATTCTTGGGATATTTCTTCTCAAGGACCAAATTTTACTCAAAGCTCTCCCGACAGTCACATTCAACAATCAGAAAAAAGCATTCCTAAAAAAGGGCCAATTTATTCAACAGATTCTTCAATTCGTCCTTTATAACTAGAAACAACAGCAACCCTAATGTAAAGCCCTCAGTCCATCACATGGCTACAACCCCGGGGCTACAACGCACAAGTGCTACCAAATGGACTGAATTGAAAGTATTCATTTACTTGAAACGTGTTATGATTGAAAATAGGCTCAGTTAATTTCATTTGGTTTTATGAATACTTGTGAGAGTTGACGGCCGAAGAAGTTTTATTCATAAGGAAGACTGACTTTTGATTTTTTAAATGCCGTACTGTTGGCGACACAACTTCCTAGTTTCGGGGTAGGGTCGTGTGTCTAATGGTATCCATAGCAGAAGTGTAAGCGCTATCAAAGGTGAGGGCGTGATGTTTCACGCTTTCATAAGTTCGGTACCCCTATGCCTACGGCTTGAACGGAACTGCTTTCAGCAGTAGCTGATACACCAGAATGTGACTATCTGAGGTACTAGCTTTTAACAATTGCCAACCATTTCATTTGCCCTTGATTAGATCCATTATCCATTCTCATCTATCAGTTCTTCACTGAAATATCCCAGTAGTCATGACGTGTTTGTTTGTTTACTTGAAAGTAAATATCAACTTTGACGCAAACCACGCACAAACTCCGGCTTACTCAGCTGCAAAAACTGCCAACTTCAAAGAGACAATTGCAAACATGAATTTTCACAGTATCATGACTGTTTTCAGGACAAACCTTTAAAACACACACACATATATATATATATATTATTGCTTCACTTATTCACATATTGACAATTAGGAAACGTGAAACTTTTGTATAATTTTCAAAAAATTATGCCAGCAAATGCATGACTTTTACCGATCTAAATCAATACCCTTTCTATAGATTTGAAGAATATAGGGCCCTTACTTTTAACATTGAAAAATTTGCAAACAATTAACGCTGATCGCCTGTGTTTTAGTAAAAAAGGTATGAATTGCGTTTTTACTCATTCAACTGACTTGTGACGTCATGTCACGTGCTGGGCCCACCTGCTAGGAAAAAAATTAAACCGTCTTGAAAGTTAAATGACTAACAAGTTTTTCCAATATTTTCTCTTGTTTGGTTTACTTGAATGGATTCCTTAAACGTTTTGCAGTAATAGGATTGTTGAAGGATTCGGTCTTGTAGCAGACCTTATGAAGTCTAAACAGCGGAAGTGTTTCACTGGCTTGAGTAATTAACAAACGCTTCTTAATTGTTTCAATTTATGTGAGTTGAACTTGCTAAAGCATTTATGAGTCTTTAACTTTGTCATGGGAAGTTCAAATTTTAGCAGTACTTCACAAAACACAAGCGTCCATGGCGTTGTACAAGTTATAAGCGAGTGTTTCGTTGACGACTCAATAACCATCAAGATTTGTCATGCGTTTGCCTACTGTGTCCTAATTCTTGGCTCATTGATTGGCAACACGCTCGTCATCGCTGTGGTAAGAAGAGACAAAAAAACAAAACAGACAGTTGGCTACTTCATACAGAACATGACTGTGGCTGACTTGGTGATCACTGTTGTGTACATGCCGAGGATGATTGTGTTGAGCTTCAGAGGATATGAGTGGCTTATAGACGGCACTACAGGGTTGGTGCTTTGTAAAGTTGTTCCATTTTGTCATCATATGGCCATCTTTGTGTCAATCCAAACATTGGTTGTTATCAGCGTGGAAAGATTTCTGGCTGTAGTTTATCCACTGAAGAGAAACATAACCAAAAGACAGGCTAAACTCTTAATTGCACTTGCGTGGACCATCTCCATTGCTGTTCGCGTTCCGCACCTTTTGACGCTGCAAACGCAGCGCAAAGCCGCAGCTGGAAAATTTTTTTGTATCACTAAATTTTCTTCAGCCTTTTCCAGTGAAAACGCAAAAAAAAATTACTATGAGTTCTTATTTTTTATGTTTTATGTAGTCCCTATAGTAACGATATTTTTGCTGTATTCGGCGATTGTGATCACTCTAATGCGAAGAAAAGTTCCCGGAAACCGCCTTTCCATGGAGGAAAAACGAAGAGAAATCATAAATAGAAAGGTTTTCCGTATGTTGTTCACTGTAACTTGCTTGTTTGTTTTGTGTTGGCTGATGTACTTCATAATTCAGATCTTACCCGGGAGATTCATATGTTCAGTAAATTTTATCCGACTTCTGCTGGCTCACGCCAACTCTGCGCTCACTCCGTGTGTGTACTTTGCGTTCAGTGCAAACTACCGGAGAGGAGCAAGGAAATTATTCTCCTGCTGTAATAGAGATAACAGCAATGGTGAAAACGAGATCTCTTTTACAAATAGAACTTTGAAAATGACTCATTTGAGTATGGAACTGAATACGACGGCAAACGAGCCAGTACTTACAGATTGGAAAGAGCTTAACTGCGACAAACTAGAAAAGCTCAATGATATTAATACATGAGAACAGAAATTCGTAAACCTATGACTTGTTTCTTTTTAATAAGCCTGTGGTGTTGTATTTTAGTACATCAGTGCTTACAATAAAGTTTACTTGTTTTATGCTGTGGTTGCCATTGGGAAACTTGGGTCATTCAAAAGGACTAAAAGAAGAAATATAACTTCGGAAACAACATGCAAATATTTGTCATTTAGAACGTGAATCAATTTTTAATAGTTCGACGAAATTAAGATTTTAATTATTATGTCTTAGGCCATCGTACGAAACAAAATTAACTCATATACATAAAAAGCCGAATCTTTTAATTAAAGGGCACAACAAAATGATTTAATGATATTGTTTTACCAAATTTTGAAAGGGGTTGTTTTTAAATCCAAACAAATTAATTCATGTTTCAATCAAGAACAGCATAACGTACCTAATAACAACAAAGTATATTTCCTTTGGTCCACTTCAAAATTTAAAATAGTTTAAAAAAACCCTTGAAAACAAGAAGTAATTTTTTTTTACCGTAAGGAATTTGCATAAGAAGAGAAAGAACCATCAATGAGACAAAAAAAGTGGGTTGGTCCTACAGCAAAATCAACACGTTGTAATATATTAGCGGTAACAGCTTATGCCAATAAATGCATGTTGATGAATTTTATCTATTATTTTATTCAGTTACAAACCTCAGTTTGATATTCTCTTTTCCATTCCTTTTAACGCCGCGAAACACCTGCAAAGTGAGTACCGACTTAAATTTTGCAGTTATTCCAAGGACGCATGTCAAGAAAAGAGCGAGATTCGGCAATGAATTTTTTTTCACTGAGCTGGATTCTTCGCGCTATTAAGACATTACAGTAAATATTTTTACAGATAAAGAAGTTAAAATTTTTCAAGATGCCTTATTTGAGTTGAAGAATCTAATTGTCATGCGCCCTCCTCAAAAAAAGTTGCTTATGATAATTATTGTTAATATTATTTGTTATAATGATAATAATAATAATAATAATAATAATAATAATAATAATAATAATAGTAATAATAATAAAGATAATAATATATCTGTATACAGACAAGAAAAGGGAAAACGGAGAAGTTAAAATTCCAGCTGTCGTCTTTCTTTACACTTAAATCGTTGTTTGCCAAAGCTCCCTATTACACTTTTTGACCACGCATAAATCGAAAGAACTGCTTTCTCTTTCCCCTTGCTTTGTGAATAATTTCTATTTTTTTTAAATTTTGCTTTGACCAAGACTATGTTTTACAGAAACACCAGAATGAATAAATTACCTTATACATAATGACGTCGTTTGGCCCAATACCCGAAAAGGGTTCTGGGCTTAGTAATTGAAGATTCAAGTTGGCGGAAAGTGTCTTCCCGAAGCGGGAAATTTAAATGTCGTGTTAGAATGTCATAACAACGTGGCGAGAAACTCAAGTTTTCAGACCGAACTTTCGCCAAACGAAGTTGTAAGTTCATGAACTGGGGAAAGATAATACTGCAACATGAGATGGATAAAACATCACGGAAATTTTCCTACAAATTCACAAACTTTTGTATGCGAAAACTAAAACAAGCTTGTAAACATGAGAAACTGAAAGCTTGAAAGTGAAGCTCCAAGAAGTTTTTGCAATAAACCTTAGAAATTTGCTTGGGGAAGAGGGATTAACCCGCAGTTATTCTTGGCCGAGAGCCGAGGTAAGTTTTGATACCATAATTGACAACTGGTTGTGAAATTTAACAAACTTCAAAAGGAGTGTACAAAATTGCTTTGTTTTATATTGAACTAACCGTGACAGTGCACATTGCCTTGTTCAGTGTGTGAGCACAAGCGATCCAATTGGTTAGTTGTTCATATGCATTTCAATACACCATTTGTGTTTTGTACACGGTTAAGGCCAAAGGTCAACGAACAAATTAAAGAGACGGAGAACAAAAACATATAACAAAGAAACTGGACGAGTTTCATTACCATTTCTCTCTATTAACTATGAAAACACTAACAACTAATTGACTTTTTAAACTGTAAAGCAGCGGGCCAGACCGGTTGCTGTATTTATAATAGTAGTAGTGATAATAATGATAATAATAATAATAATAATAATAATAATAATAATAATAATAATAATAATAATAATAATAATAATAATAATAATAATATTAATACATGTATACAGACAAGAAAATGGAAAACGGAGAAGTTAAAATTCCAGCAGTCGTCTTCCTTCACACTTGCATCGTTGTTTGCCCAAGCTCCCTATTACACTTGCCCATAAATCGAAAGGACTACTTTCTCTTTCCCCTTGTTTTGTTAATATTTTCTTCTTATTTGCATGTTAGTTGTTTTCGAAGTTATTTTTCTATTTTCTGTTCTCTCGGAGTACACCTTTGGAAATAAGACAGTTTCCCAATCACAACTACAGCACAAAACAAACTGTATTGTAAGCAATGATGTATTAAAATACAAACAAAAACACAGGTTTATTTCAAAAAATACAATTGGTAGATTTATGAAATTCTGTTCTCAGGTATTTAGTTCTTTGAGCTTTTCTAGTTCGTCATATTTAAGCGCTTTCCAAACTTTAAGACAGTATTGGTTCGCTTGCCGTCAGGTTCATTTCCTTACTCAAATTACTCATTTTCAAACTTCCATTTGTGTAAAAGATCTCGGTATCTCTGTTCTACTGTCTCAGCGGGAGAATAATTTCCTTTATCTCCTCCGGTAGTTCGCACTGAACCCAAAGTACACACACGGAGTGAGCGCAGAGTTGGCGTAAGCCAGCAGAATCGGATAAAATTTACTGAACATATGAATCTGAATTATGAAGTACATCAGCCAATTAAAACAAAACAAACAAGCAAGTTACAGTAAACAACATACGGAAAACCTTTCTATTTATGATTTCTCTTCGTTTTCCCTTCTTGGAAACGCGGTTTCCGGGGAATTTTCTTCGCATTAGAGTGATCACAATCGCCGATTACAACAAAAATAGCGTTACTACAGGAACTCCATGCAGCAGATTTAACAAGAACTCATAGTAAATTTCTTTAGCGTTTTCATTGGAAAAGGCTGAAGAAAAGTTAGAAATACAAAGCGTTTTCCAGCCGCGGTTTTGCGCTGCGTTTTCAGCGTCAAAAGGCGCGGAACGCGAACTGCAGCGGAGACGATCCACGCTAGTGCAATCAAAATTGGTAATGTTTCTCTTCAGTGGATAAACTACAGCCAGAAATCTTTCCACGCTGATAACAACCACTGTTTCGATTGACACAAAGATGGCCATATGATGACAAAATGGAACAACTTTACACAACACCAACCCTGTAGTGCCGTCTATAAGCCACTCATATCCTCTGAAGCTCAACGCATGTACACAACAGTGATCACCAATTCAGCCACAGCCATGTTCTGTATGAAGTAGCCCACTGTCTGTTTTTTTTTTTTTTGTCTCTTCTTACCACAGCGATGACGAGCGCAAACACACGACAAATCTTGAAGGTTGTTGAGTTGTCAACGAAACACTCGCTTATAACTTGTACAACGCCATGGACGCCTGTGTTTTGTGAAGTACGTCTAAAGTCTGGTCTTCCCATAACAAAGTGAGACTTAAAAGGCGCTGTTATAAATTTGACCGGCTTACATTAATTAAACTACATGCACGTTTTTGGAATAAGAAGAACTTTATAGGAACGAGGCTCAGATTGGCCAAAAATTAAGAACAATTTAAGAACAAGCTGAGGCTTGGGCTCGAGAGCTAGTTTTTTTTTTTTTATAATTTAACTACTGTAAGCTTCGAACCACGGCTACCACCTTCTCTCAGGGTCACCTGAAAGCAACGGTTTTAATGCAAAGACACAAAGGTTCTCAAAGACATAACTTACCAACACTGATAGCGAGTGAGTGAGTGCCTGAAGTAAGAGAATGTATGTTTTACATTAACTATTTTTTTAAAATTGAATGTTAATTTTAAGCATTGTAAATATATCTCATCAGTTTTTAATTGCCACGAGAATAAACAAAGAATTCGTATTCTTTTATTTTTACATCCAATCACGGATTACAAATTTAACCTTGGATTAGCGCCACTTTTGAACAACCGGGTCCTTATTCACGAGCCACTTGCCGGACTCGTATCAATAAAATAACACTGTATACTGCTATTTCAAACGTGCTTATACCCGCAGCCAAAGGAATCTTGGGTTTTTTCAAACTTAAGTAAAGGCCTTCTAACTCTGCGCAATTTTCTCAACAACTTGTTTCGCAACACTTGAAAATGTAGCGTTGCAAGTTGCCGAGGTTGGGCGTTACGGTACAAATTGATCTCAGCAACTTGCAATGTTTTTGGCCGGGTCAGTTAAGCTTGTTCTTTTAGGCCTTGGTGGATTGTGCTAGCAAAATTTTTGGCATAATTGGAGCAAAAAAGCATAATTTTTTAAACGAGCACTGCCACGGCATAATTAGCAAATTTTAGCATTTTTTGGAGCAAAAATTCATAAAATTTAGTAGATATGGTGGATTTTTCTACAGAAATAAATTAGTTAAATTAGTATGTTCTTGCAATGCGTGTTTTAGCTACGCTAATAGTAGTATTAACTTTGTTCTGACATGCTCAGAAGTTACTAGGCCTCTTTTGGCGAACTCCAGCTGCAGTGAAGCAGCCGGGTTTTTTTGGTGCAGCCTTGCTGCAGCTGAGCGAGCCTTCTCCCTACTCTCAGCGGCATTTAGCGAGTAGCAGGACAGCGCTCTGGCAGACTATCACCAGGCCAGCGTAATGTTGCAGTACAATAACCGTTGATGTTGACTTGTATATACTATTCTTATCCATGTTTATTCAAGCAATTACTGTTGCTGAAAGAACTCAGAACTGTCAAGACAAGTTGATTTACTTCGTGGCTTGATACTTTCAATGTTTTAGTTCGCTATAGTTTAAGTTAGTTTAAATCAAGAGAGTACTATATTCTCTTGGTTCAGTCAATATATACATGTGTGATCGTTAAGTCGTTGAAGGCATTTTACAAACGGTTTAGAGATGCGAGAAGGTAATTTGGATAGCCGAGAGCCGAGGCAAACTGCCACAAAACACAAATAAATTTACAACAACAGTTTATTTGAAAAACATCTTATTTTGGTGTCGTTATTGCGCGCCTCCATGTACAGAATCTACGTCATTTTGTGAGCATAATTTCGGAAATCAGGAGCATAATTTGGGAATTCTTGCATAACTTTGGCATAATTTAGCAAAATTTCGAGCACTGCTAGTACAAACTACAAAAGGAGCGGGTCCGTCTACCCCAAAGGGTCCCAGAAGGCAGTGCTCAAACGAATGTTTTGGAGAATTCATCAGTAACAATCTTTCCGACACTACTGTTTTTGCACACTGCATGCGACTTTATCTCATCTAAGAAACAGTGCAATAAGGAAAATCCAGTCTGAATCTCATCACGGTTTGTACCCGCTAATGAGTGTGTCCTGTTCGTTCTTGTATAACTAGCATTTGTAGCATTGCTTTCTGGGACCATTTGGGTAACCGGTTCCAGTCCTATTTTCATTTCTGGAGTGGGGAATTGTAAAACTTATATCATAAAACTGATACTACCCAGATGAATTCTGGGATATACGGTATTCAAACACTACTTTCTTGGTATGAAATCACGTGAAGAGCTGATGTGCAAATGCATAAGTGTGAAATACCTTCAGATGCAGGGCCGTAGCAAGGGGTAGGGCCGGGGGGGGGGGGCGTGCTCCCCAGTTTTTTCCCCAGCAAATGGTCAAATGTATCAAGCTCAGCAAATTGCTCCAAGTTTGAGAAAAACTTGTCATACTTTGCTAGTTTTAGACACTCTGATTTTGTTTCAAAAGACGTTTAAAAACCAGGAAACACGTTTTTAGACAAACTAATTTTCAAAATTCCCCGGGGGAGCATGCCCCCGGACCCCCCTAGAAGGCTCACACCTTCGGCTCTTGGCGGTGCCCCCCAGTTTTTCAAGGCCTGCTATGGCCCTGAGATGTTAAGTTTTCCAGAACGCCACCACGTTGATCTTTCAAGTTTCATGTCTTGCAAGAGCAACCTTTCTTGAGTTCGGTGTACACACAGTTGATAGAACGAACTGGTTGTGAAGCTCAACAAACTTCAAAAGGAGTGTACAAAGCTGCTTTGTTTTCTGCGGAAGGAACCGTGACAGTGCACATTGCTTTGTTTTACGTGTCAGCCTAAATGTTACTACTGGTTGGTTATTCATATGCATTCAATACCTTTTGTGTTTTGTGCACCGTCAAGACAACGAACAGAAACGTACAGAAAGACACTGGCCGAGTTTCATATCCAGCTACTCTACTATACACTACTTTCATAATTTGCTTCAGTGACCATAAACTATAACTTCAAGTCGAGGTCAAGCTCCAAGTTCTCATACATTTGCTGTATTTTGGCCCAACTGGCCTCGACTAGAATTAAGTTTTTGTTCTTGGCTCTTGTTTTTGTTCTGGGGCTTATTATGAAAATATGGTGTACACTGCGCACACTATGTTGCAAAAAAACCGTTTTGGGTAAGTTCGATTAATACTCAGCGATTACCTTCTCTATACAGAGTATTTAAAAGATTGCTCTATAATCACTTTTTCTTTTATCTTGTTTGTGCGAAAACACTCTCAAACTGGCTTTGTTCGCAACAGTTGATCCCAACTGTAAGCGTTCGACTTCAAACATTATCCACAGATAACCGCACTCACGATGCTCGACCATTAAGAGCATCGAGTTGCAAAAGCAAGTATTGTATGAAGTCACTTTTCAAATGACATAATGAGTCCAGGCAAACGGTCTTCTCACTTTTCAGGACCTTTGTGTTAAGGTCATCCGAGGTTCATTAAGTTACAGATTGACAATTTTCATTTTGGTAAGCTGATATATATCAAATGCCAGGAGAATACACCATTTTTCCAAGAGGCCAGTTTACACCAGCAATTCTTGGTGCAGTTTTTGTCGCGAGTACCATTGCAATATTTTTTGCACTCGATCGCACTGTTACTTCCAAAAGTGCATGTAATTTCTGTGAATTTTGAGTGCCACGAAACTTGCAATGTTTTGAGCCATCTCAAAACTTGATGCAACTTGGCGGCAAGAAAAATTGCAATGGAAACCGGAAAAAAAGTTGCATCAAAAATCACTAGCGTACACGGGCCTTAATGCAAATTTTTGCTTGGTGACCATTCCCTCACCTTGTGGGGGCTAAAAGTCATTACTCGGCCAATTTTGGGCTCATTATTTAAACATGATATCACTTTTAGCCCCCCCCCCCCCGAGGGAATGGATCTAGCAAAAATATGCATTTAATAGAAAAATGGTGCATTTGAAGAAGGCGTTTTCGAGATACAAGGCCTTCTTTCTTAGGAAAGGTGAGCTTTTGATTAGCAGAAAAGCTGACATTTTTCTCAAATTATCACAGCTGTTTTATGTTAGTTGGGTCGAGGCTACGATAACATAACTGAAACATCCAAAACATTGACGCATCGCGTTCTGTCCCAAGGAAACGGCAAGTATTAAAAAACGGAAGTGATTTCACAGTAATTATAATAATAGTAATAACACTTGTACGGCAGCTACAAGTACCAACTGTTAAACGTATCAACGTGTTTCCAAGCAGTCATGGGAAATTTATCTGTATGGAAGTTAATCTTTGATAACACAACAAGTACATTTGGGAAATAAAAACACTCGACTGAGCAGTCTGCGACGCGAAAGAAATGAAGAACTGGGGAGAGCAAAATGAGGGCGAGGGTGAGGAGGATGGCAAGAAGGAAGAAACCCTTTCTTGCCTCCCCCTCCACCCTCCCCCCCCTCGCCGTTTTTTCTCTCCCCAGTTCCTCCAGTGCTTTCGCGTCAAACATGGCGTTGGAAAGATCGAGTCGCTTGTTTCTGACATTTCACCCACTTTAAAAACCGCCAGCTTAGCAGGCTGCACTCGGGTGATTCAACGATCAATAACAGAACTTTACATAACATCTATGAAACAGTTTTACCGATGTGAAACGGCAAGCACTGTTTCCCAAATACATGATACAGTGCCGAAGGGAATACCTAAGAGTGTAATAGACCAATGTCAACATATATAAATTCAGCCTAACAGTCCATACAAACTCTATATTTTATTCCCCAGAGCCCCGTGTTGATGTCTTTTGTTTCAGGCTGAATTTTAATGTTTCCGCGAATTTGGTCTATTTCACGAGCACCAAAAGCTTGATGAGATGTTCGGGTCATGCTTCCCAGCAAACATATATATACTTTTACTTTGAAAATAACTCAAGACTCGTATTTTAGGTGACTGAAATTGGAAAGGTTAACCTAAGAACGAACCCGTCTTACTCGACTGTCGCAGATGGATAAGCGGAGGGTGTGCATGTCCCCCTTCTCTTCCCACCTCCCGCCACCCAACCTTACCTCCCCGTTGTCCCTCCTCTATGTCACTGTAAACATAACAGGAGCTTTAGGATGTCTCTTCCGTAGTGGAATACAAAGATTTTACTATACAGCACGCTAGCTGTCTCTATTACCGGCAACACAGTACTCCGGGGAGGACCGGGATTCGGTTGAATGTCTCCCATTTGCATTCTCAGCCATTTCAAACTGTCCAACAGCAGCAACATCTGAAGTGCAGTTGCTGAAACATGACTTACTCATTGTACATGAGCTACAATTATGTTCCGATCTTGCCCCACCCTCCCCTTGTTGCCCCTCCTGCCACGTTGTACACGTCTCACACAAACAGGGGGGAGTACAACTGAAATGTCTTACAAATTCCTCATGAGAATGATGAAGCTTATCTGCAGTAGCACCGTTAGCAGTGCTTGCCTGTTGGGAGTTTCGAGTGTTCCTACCATTCAGATCAACTGATAGGGTACACGTGACCGAGTTATGCTCTTCAGGCTTTTTCTCCTCGCATGATTCACCATCAAGCTTTCCATTCATAGGATGTTGAGTGTCTACTGTTTCACTTGTGTTAGAAACTGTTTTTCTTTCTGTCTCTGCTGGGTCAGATTCTTGGACTGATTTCTCATTAGCTGTTACTGCTGCTGTTGTTGTTGTTGCTGTCCCAGAATCACTGTGGTTGAATTCGTTCATAACTGCTGAATACGACTCATCGTGATGATGATTATCATCACCACTGTCACTACTGCTGCTGCTGCTGCTGTTGGACTTACTGCTGTTACTGTCAGATCTTCTTCGACTCGGACCCGCCCTCCTATATCGTCTTTGTCGCACTGCCCGTCTTCGCCTGAATGCAACTGGTGCTTGTTCTCCCTCGTCCGACTCTGGCCCGGGAGGGCTGGGTAACACAACAGGCTCTTGAGTTTCGTCGCCTCTGTCACTTGAGCTTTCTGAAGCCGTGCTTGTAGTGGACGTGGAGTGCAGCAGTTCTCTGAACATCCGCCTTCTGTTCAGCAGCCTTAACCTCCGAAGTACCCCGGCAGCCATGTTGTGGTCTTCACTCTCCGCACTCTCTCCAGACGGGTTGGCCCGCCTTGAGAGGATCTCCGTAAGTCTGCTGAGACTAATTCCCACTGTGTCTTCATCGCTGCTACCACTACTGTCTGGGTGGATAAAGTTCATGTAAAACTCGTCAGGAGACAGGGTCCCCGTACTGTCCGAGTCCCAACCGGAGCGTTCACGCTGGATTAACGAATCAAAGAACGCCAACATTCGAGGATCTTCATCAACAGAGCATTCATCATACTCATGGGTAAGCGGCCGACCACTACCTAGTACCAGGTCTACGTAGTCGTTGTGGGAGTAGAGCTCTCTCCTTCCTTGCCTGGATTCAAAGGGGAAAGTCTCACCATGGCTACCTGGCAGTGGGAAGGGACTCCATACCTGAGGAGCACAGCACAGCGGAGTAAGAAATTAGCAGCTTACAGATTTCTTCCTAATTTTTTCAAAACAAGACAAGGTCAAACAGGGTCCAAATTTGCTTACGACAACATTTCTATACTACTTAATTCAACTCCATTATACAGCTATTTAGGGAAATGTGAAAAAGGATCAGACAATTCAATCTCCCTTGCCATTCACATTAACATGTGGAAATTTACACCTAAATTCACTCTAACATGTGGAAATTTAATCCTAAGATCTAACGAGACTCGCAAAAATAAATCACAAAGATTTGCTTCAAACTCCCCACGGAATCAATGCACGGCTTTCCTTCATTGTCTCAACACTTTTTGACCAATTAGATGCTACGAATTCAAGCCAATGGTACGATATGCCTTTTCGATCCGCTTAAAATAAGCCGTACTATTTTACACTGATTTCCGGCCCACAATTTCCAAACTTGCTCTGACGAAGGGCTTACACTCGAAATGTCAGCTTTACACCAACGCAAAAAACAAAAACAAAAACAGGGGCATTTCAAAACTAGCCGTCAAGTAATTCGGAAGAGGTTGTCATACATATTGTTGCACTCCAATACCTAGTTAAAGGGTTATCAAATCCGTAGCTTCCGCTACCGAAAAACAAAACAAAAAAAAGACTACAGCTTGAATCCGTTCCACTTCATGTAAGCCCGTTCATATTTCCTTTCCAGATAATGTACAAATTGTAGTGAACAAGTGAGATCGAAGTGTACGCTGTTTCACTTAAATTTAAATAGTTACCGAACATACGACCGACAAGGCCCGAGCTAGGCTATGTTAATGTTTTCAAGGATTTGTATGAAAAGTTACAAAGAGGTTAGGTTAAGTATTTGTGTTCGGATTTCTACTCTTGACGCACAAACCACACACTACACAACCCCACTATCAGTGTTGTGAATTAAGGTGTGTTCTTGTTACCTTGACGACCTTCTCCACCCCAGCTGAGCACAGCATGTGTGTGTGAGGGTTGAAGCGCACTTGGTTCACAATAGACCGGTGAGAACTCAATACTAAGAACGCTCTTCCAACTGTGGTAGCAAAAGGCTCACTCGCATCCACATCGGGAATCTTCCATACGTACACATTGAAATCATCGGAACCAGAGACAACATACTGTCAAAGATACAAATAAGTAACCGGTAAATTACAGTGCTATCTCATTGCAACCGAGATGCTCTAGGAGTAATCACAATTGCCCCGTATAACTACCACGTCACAAGCTGTATATCATAATAATAATAATAATAATAATAATAATAATAATAATAATAATCATAATCATAATCATAATCATAATCATAATCATAA
>JAOBYE010207769.1:4025-17227 GCA_025403585.1 Parazoanthus swiftii
TCCTTTTCTGGTTATTAGGCTCTTAAGAAAGCTCTTTTTAAACCCGCTGCATTCTTCAAAGGAATTCTACTGCCTTTGCTTGAGGTATGTTTAAAATAATTATTAAGTTTCAAGTTTATTTTTTTTAAGAACAGTGTAAAGTATTTTTACAATGATAATTATATAGCAGATATATATAAATGCATACATCGCTTTCTCATTCATGCAATGTGGTGACAATTTTATTTTTGACTCCAACTTGGAATTCGTCCCGCACATTTTGATATCTATACATGTTTGTGTATTCTTTAGTGTTCAGTATTGTTTGTACACATTTGTCATAATATTCTCTTCATGTTCTTGTATAAATACATCATGCAAATATCTATATTCAGTGGTTACCCAAATTAGCCTATTAGAATTGTCACTAGAATCTCCTTAGAGTGAAAGAGGTCACAACGATGGCTCCATGTCTGTTTGGAAACGCCCGAATGACGTCGCACTTTAAATTACAAAAGAGTTCTAATTCCTTCACTTGCTTTTATAGTCTGGGACTTGTTCTCTTCGAGAGGCAGTTATTATCAGTAGTGTCCTAGTGAAAACTAGCATCCCGGTACTCCATTCCAGTGCTGTTATGCTCAAGATTGCTGAGATGGATTATTCGGGTGAGTAGAGAATATTTTAAAAACAAGTTTCCCTCACCACGATTGTTACTTCAGTTCTCGGTAGAGTTGGGGGCCACTGCAAAATATGAAAATCATCTGAAAATCGCTTATAACACCCCATAGTGTGCAAACAAGAAGATATAAGGAAGAAAAAGCTCCGAAAAGGAAACTCCATTTTTGTCATTTGCACCAATTTTGAATTACTAAATGGTCCATCCCTAACGCGTGTGCATCGAGTTGTGGACGCACGCGGGAAGTTGGGAGAGCACGAAAGAAGTGTTTGAATCGGCACGAGTGCTTCTCTAGCTGCTAGTTTTCTGCCAACTTCTCAAGCTCATTTATAATTCAATAGACGAGTAGGTAAAGCACTGACAATTATTTTAAAGCATTGCCGCTTTGTTTCATTATTTATAAGAAAAAAATGAACTGCTGCCCACGGACTGGATTGTTTGCGCAGTTCAATTTTACAGCAAAGTTTGGTAACTTCTTTTCATTACTTGATCGTCGCCTTATTTAGTACTACTTCATTTTCCATTTGGAAACCTTTTTGAAAGCACTTCTTGTACTTGGTAACTTTCCAGATATGCTTTCGTATATGTTGTGATTTGGCCATCTACAGTGTATATATATGTTCGCGCTTGGTGACTTAGCATTTTTGATTGGGCACTATAGCACAGAATGGTGCTGTGTTCAGACACGGAGTACCCAGATATCAACAACACTTTATTGCCAGAATTCTGGCTCGGATACTTTTGTATTATTAGGGCTCGGCGACAACCGTACTCGGGCATCACGTGTGAACACAGCCTTAGATATACGCTCACGGCATACAAAAACTAGCCATATTCTAACAGTTTTTGCGCTTAGTGTATATTTACGTGAAAAGTAGTTTTCTTCAATGCACAAGAACGAATGTTGCTTTGCTTCATAGGTAATTTATACCGGACTAAGTTTTATTCAGTGGGTATGATCATTATATAGAATCTGTTTTCTTCCTGCAGGTGGCAGTAGTATTTTTCTGAGGATTCTGTTTGACAAGAAATATGCCCTGCCTTACCGAGTGATAGATGCAGTGGTCTATCACTTCTTGAGGTAAGTCAGTCATATATCTTCACATGATTCTTTTTCTATTTCTTGTATATCTTCATGGGTCCTACTAACAAACTACAATCCTCGACAATATTGCTGGAAGTGTGTTCACAACCTTTAAAAATACCTCACAACCAATAGTTGTCAATACTTACCCCCTGTTCATGGCACAAATTGAAGCAATTTGAAACAACCGTGAACAAGCGGCAATCTGACTCGATTACTCTCGGTACTTTTCAGATTGCCCGTATCTGTTTGCTCCTTCAAGATTGATGTCTATATTAATTATGTAATTGTACGTACAAATAAAGAAGCTTTTTGCTGTCATCTAAACTGCCATTTTTGTACTTTCCAGGTTTATGTCAGACAAACGCAGTCTTCCTGTTCTTTGGCACCAAAGTCTATTAGTATTCCTACAAAGGTACTGTAGTACTGTGTACTTAATGACTGGGCCCGAGGGAAACGTTTGTTCGCCCAAGTTCTGTGGGCTGTTCTTCAGTGATTTCTTATATAGAGTTTCCTGCGTTTAGTGGTCCGCCTTTTCTTCCTGGGGATCGGATGGGATTTTATTCAACCAACAGTTCGTCCTATTGGCATTTTTGAGCCCCAACGGTCTTGTAGAAAAGGCTCTTATAAAAACAATGAGTCTCGCCTGTATCTCGCAAAAGATATCTGTGGAGGGAGCTACGACATAGCAGTTCAATAAAGTTGCTTGCCTGTTCAGTGTTTCTCGCTGTTAGTTATTTGTTTTGTTACTAATCTACATCAGGTACAAGGAAGACATCTCAAGTGAACAGAAGGAGGCGCTCTTGGAGCTGTGTCGAGTGCATACTCACCAACAGGTATGTCCATTTAGGACGTTAAGACCAGGATTGGAAGACGTTAAAATATGCGAATTATTTGTGACAGCCACAAGCGAAAATTTAGATTTCCCATTCATTTGCGTGGAATCGCGATATGTAACCAAGCAACAAGCTACCATTGGTAGCGCAAATCGGCCGCCTATGGGACAAAAAATAACAGTAATACTGGGCCCGGTTGTCCCGTCAGTTCTGAAGTCTTGTAAGTTTTTGTGTGCGAGGTTAGTTCAAACTCTGACTGTCACCCAGGAGGTCAGTCCCGGACCCGCGGGCAAGGTTCATTGCCCGGTTTGGTCAAGGGTTGAACTTTGGGCGACCTTCTTTCATCACCCCAGGGTTCGTACGGATCATGGAAAACCTGGAAAGTCATGGAATTTTTCAAATTCGTTTTCCAGGCCTGGAAAGTCATGGTATTTTGATTTGGGTCATGGAAAGTCATGGAAAATGAAAATTATCGCATAAAACATGGGCAAGCTGCTTTGTGGAAAAATTCATGTCGGGAACAGTTTTTGATATATTGCAAAGAAACAGATGGTCAAGTTAGGTCGTGGAAAACTGCTAATGGTCATGGAAAGCCATGGAATTTCACAAGGTCGAAAGAGTACGAACCCTGCTCCCTGACAGTGGACAGGGATGTTATACTGTTCGTCTAGCCTCTCGACGTTCTATCGAGGGACTTAAAGGCGTTGTGTCACCGTAGTTTTGGGCGTTTTCATCAATGTTGACGGGAAGTAACTTTGAAGTAAGAAGAAATTACTTCAAATATAAGAAGACGTTAAGAGACAAAAGAACCAAAATAATTGCAACAGTTTGAGAGAGTCGACTCGGTCAAAAACAAAAATATTCTACAAAATCGACTTTCACGCCAATATCTGTGCCGTCGAGCAATTAAACATAAGCCACTGGTTTGGGAGATTTGGCGACCACTCCCAGCGTAACGACGTTAAATAAAGTTCAGTTTTAGTTTAGTCTACATTGTGGCTAAACTTGAATTCTGTTCAGCCCAACAAGAGATCAGACTTGATTAACCATAATCCACTTCCATCCACGCCACGCTGCACTTAAATTCAATGTCGTCTATTCCACTTTATTTATTGGAATATTTTAGTCAGATAGAGCTTCTTATTTGATGAACCCAGCCGGTCTTGTGCTCGATCGCCTTCATATAGATAATAATGATAACAATAAAACCTGGCTATAGGCTCTTCTCCGAGGTCAAACATGTGTCCTTTTAGCGGCTGTCAGTGACGCTCGTAAATGCTTTTGGTTCAAGCTCGTCAACTACGTCTTTGTAATGCTCGGCACTAACGTGCTGCATGGTTGACGAAGCTATCAGTGTGCCCTTTAACCCCCCCCCGACACTCCGTCATTGCCCCGTCTTAAGTGTAATGAAACTCAATATTAGCTACATGGAACAGAGGGTAGAGAAGAGTCGAAACAACTGTTGAGCTCATGAGGATCAATGCATGTCCAGTCTCGTGTCTGCGTACCAACTGGCTGAGCTATACCTGTCTTTTTTAAAAGCTAGTTCTAAGCTTTGAGAAAAGCAAAAGATCTACAACATTTGACATTTTGGTCTAAATTCAATATGGCTCGAGGAAAATACTTTGCTATGGACCGACCGATTCTTTTTCTCTCAGATAACCGCGGAGGTGAGGCGAGAGTTGGTCCACTCAAAATCACGAGATGTCGAATCAATGAGCAGTATCCTTTTATTACTCTTCGTGCTGCGCCAAAGTCTTATCAAAGAACACGATTTTAGCCCTCTCTCCTGTTGGTGACGATATCAAATAATTAAGTTGATATTAATATAATACTTGTGCGATTTTTATGGCGGTACCTGTCGCAAATGTTGTTCCACGTTTACTTCAATATGCTGATATTTGAATTAATCACTTACGAAATGATAGTCACAGTCATTGTCTTTGTCGTTGTCATAGTCGTGGTCATTGTCCTTGTCATAGTATTGGTCATAGTCATAGCGATATTGATAGTGACAGTGATATAAAGTGTTATCGAGAGTTTCTTTCAATTTTAACAGCATTTAGAATATTTTAAATTCGGTTAGAAATATGTTATTTTTGTTATTTTCATTAACATTGTCATTGTCATCATTATATCATCATTTTATTATTATTATTATTATTATTATTATTATTATTATTAATATTATTATTATTATTATTATTATCATTGTTATAATCGAAGCCCTAATGTCATTTCAAACCTTTGATCCTGGATCTGTTCCAGAGGTGTCTTGCACATGCAGGCAGATGGAAAAAAACAAACGGTAGATCAGAACCTAGTAAGGGGTCAACAATCTTTTTCAATCATTTTCATCGGTTTCACAAGCGTACAAAAGGTTGACCTTTTCCAGAACTCAGCACACTGTTCGCTGGTTTAGTTTATACAAATGACGGATATTCAGAGCTTGAGCAGCCAATCAGAGCGCGTAAAAAGCGCTATTCGTTAGTTTGGTATATGATAATGGACAATATTTCCCGTTGAACCAGCATTTTGAATTCCTTACTACTGAAATATTGTTGTTATACTTAATGTTTTGTTATTTTGAAAAGCGTACATGCCCCATCAACCCCCTCCCGTTAAAACTTTGCCTTGACGGTTAAGAAAATGGATGGTCTCTAATGAGTCTCTTCTACAGCAGCACTTGCAGAAAGCGTTAACCTGATAAAAAGAGTAAATCAGTTGCCATAGACTTATCTCACGAATTAGCCATGCTGAACAAATTTCTGTTATTGCATGGCAAGCCTCGTCACGGTGTCGAGACTTGCCATGCAATAACAAAGGATTTGTTCAGCATGGCTAATTCGTGAGATGAGTCAATTTAAAATACTAAGGTATTTAGAATTTGTAAACTTCGATATATAAATATTCCTGTTGACGTTTTCCTTGACAATGTGAAGTATCCTGATGTCGCCTGGTGTTCATCGTCGATTAACTGACGCCGAAAAAGCCACGATACCGGTTCAACGGCGACTTAATCACATCTGTTGCCACTGGCTGTTATGGTCCTTTACCATTCTTCGTCATCAACTTCTCTTTTGCACACAAGTGTCCGGAAACGGAAGCAAAGAACTTCGTTCATACGTCAGGAAGAATGATACGGTTCTGTTGCACCCTGTAAGGACCGTTTATTAATTTCTCTGCATGTAGGTTGTATCATGTCCCCAGTCGTGTCTTAAGATGTGAGAACGAACGAGAGAGAGGAATGATGGGGAGAGACGCGAGAAGAAGACCACCTGTACAGAGAGATCTACTAGATGTTCTCTTTCTATTTTCCTCCTTCCCACAATCCCCCTCGCGCTTCGCCAGTCCTGATTTTTGCCCTAATTTCCCGGTCTGTCTCTCTCGTTCGCTCTCAAGAGCCGACTGGGAACGAGTCAGCTGCGGGTTGGTACTGAAGAGAAATGGATAAATAGAAATAATTCTGTTTACCCAACGACAATAAGGACCAGAAAACAATTTATCCAACACTTTCAGTACTATGTATTTCATATTCTTTGAATATCTACTCATTATTGCGCCACACACGTTGTCATGACTTGACAACACTACAAAGTCAATACTGTAAGACAATGTAATATGAGGTAGTCATAGAATTGAAGGACGTTATATGACACATTACATGAAGAATGTTATCTGGCGAAAACGTATGGACATTATATGAGAGAGTAAATGACTGAAATTCACGATAATCTCTGCAGACAGCTGCTAGCCGATGTGTGATTGTATAATATGGTATTTCTTGTACGAGGTTTGGTTGATGTTCATAGCTACATGCACCGTATATATCATTATATGTTCTACTAATTATCGCATAAAAACGTTATTTTTTAAATCAACACCAGATTCCTAAAACTGCTAGTTTTGCCTTCTTTTTTAGCAATTGTTTCTCAGCTTGGACAGTGTTGAAGCTGATTAGAACTTCGCCACTTAGAGTTAGTGAAATTTGGCAAAACCGGGCGGGGGAAATCACAAACAATTCCAGCAAAAAGACGATTGAAATAATCCTTTACATCACCAGTAGGTCTTCATTTGGTTCATCCTCGGAAGCCCCGGGGTGGTCCGTCGGGCGGGAGAAAATTCAGGGCCGACACGAAAGTCAAGAGTGCCTCTTCCGAGACTGACTTCCCCTGGGTTTCCGAGGCTGCATTTGATTGCATTTTAATATAATAAGGGACAAATTAAGTTCATAACTTCAGTTTGGTATCTTTGAACCCGACGTATAAACCACTCGGAAGTTTGTTAATCGAATTCAATCGATTTTGTCAGTAGAACACAATCGATCGTTTGATTACGGTAATTTTGTCTTAATCGCCTTAAGTTTGTTGGTGCGGCAATGCTGAATGGTTTGTCTATCCTTCGTTTTCTAGAATTTAGTATTTTTTATGATTTCTGTGATTACATTAATCAATATTTTAGAGATGATCGATACACTTCACCGAGTTTGGAATCCCGTAATCTCGGGCATGAAAATTTCAAATTTACGGAAAAAACTGCCGGGTAAAATTTCTTGTTATTATTGCTAATTTTTCATTTACCAAAGCAGAACTGCAAATAATCGAATGTTCAAGTAAATGTGTTGACCAGCATAAAAAAACATATATACATAACGTTTTAGTCGTAGTTAATCACCAGATTTAAGTTGTTTCCAAACAGAGCTGGTTTCGATTTCATTACTCGCCTCTCTTTGCACCCCTAGGACAAGTTTAAACAAATTATTTTTGTTGTCACTACATCAAGGCGTTACCTGTCGAGGCGCCACGCATGAACTATTTCTCTTGTAACCGGAACCGTTTTTTAACAATGTTGAGGCTCAAAATACCAAAATTTAAGAACAATTTTAAGAACTCACCTCAGATTTAGACTAAGGGACCATTCATTTTTTTGTGAGGTAGGGGGCCTAGTGGAAATGAGGATGCTTTCTGAAAAATTGGGCATGACCCCCCCCCTCTCTCTCCACAGTTTTTTAAGGGACTCCCCCTTAAACCTCATTTTTTGTAAGTGATCCTCCCATACAAATATCAAACACACAGTTACTTGAATCTCCAACACTTCGTATCAGTATTATGAACCAAAATAAATTGCCACAAAAATTACTATTAAACTTGTTGAGGAAGTGCTTCTATTTCCGATTTTTTTGGATGACCCCCCCCCCCTTTAGACCTCAATTTTTTATGACCCCCTGATTCTCACCACCCCCACCCCCCGTATTGTTGCAGTGTTTGAAATAAGAGGCACAAGGGCCCGGAAAGTAACAATTCAAATTCCATGAAGCACTTTCTGAAACTTTAGTCGACGTTTATAGTACAGTTAGTGGTCGAATTTGCAGGCGAATTTTAAACACTCCTTTCACACTTATCTTACAAATAGTAACCCTTAAACCAACGAGTTTTTCGGTGCGCCCGGGATCCTCTCGTTCGCGCACGAACGGGAAGCCCCACGTCTATAAAACTAAAAAAAAACATGGCTAATGGAGCCTTTGATAAAGCGATACTCGACGACTTTTTTTTGTCATGATGTTATTCCCTCCCTCTCTAGACTCTATTGTTCTTTGAACTTGACCTTGGACAAAAAAACGAAAAGTGAAGCATTTTTTATCATTTATATACATAACAGCCAGTCTAATCTAATAACTTTGGTTTTTAATCAATCACTTTATATTGACACATTCTGCTCTGACAAAGGGCCAACGCTTGTATAACGAAGTTTTCCACCCGACCTCACGGCGAAAACCATACCATATCAACTCTTGTTGGGTGATAACAGTACATGTTTGGCTTGGTCGCCGACACTTTAACTATTAGAAAAATGAAAAGTTTTTTTTTAAAAAAATCCAGTCTAGTCTTCCAGATATTTTATAAACACGGTATGAGTCTATAAAATGTTGCGCTTGTGAGTTAATCTTTCTTGCTTAGTTGCATAGGAATTAAGGTACAATAGCTGTTTATGCGTTTTTATTTGTGATAGATAATAATATCTACCTTGCAGATGATTGATAATCTTCAGCTACAGCCGTTCCTTGTCTATACTTATGTGCGGGGATTATTTTTAGTAGAGGGAGAAAAACAGTCAGCAATTCAACGAGAATTTTACCTTTTGTCACGCGTACTTGGCAGCCTCAGGAGCTGGTGCACACCTGACTATGACTTTCACTGAGTTTTATACCCATGGTATAGATCTAGCCATTTTTTCAGAGTGTTACAGTTTGTAAAAGCGTCCGTGATGCTAGCCTGAATTTCTCTTTAGAAATTTCTACTATTTCTTTCGGTACGAGAATCGGTTCTTCTTGTAGCTTAATAAAAAGGAAATGTTTCTTAACTATACGTTCTTTAGAGGTTTTCCGAGAAAACTTAAGGTTTTATTTATCCTTAATTGAATGAAAATTTCGGCTCGGAAAAGCGGCCCCTTTTCGAACTTAGATGAAACCTTTCTTCAATACATTTTTTGGTGTTTAGGGAAATGTTAAAGAACTTAATAGAAAGTCAAACTGCGTTACGCATCATCTGTAACCATGCAACCGGTTTTGCTCGTAACGTTTTCTTTTTCAAGGGAATACATCGGACAAATCATCTTTCGAAATTGAGAAAAAGACTTAGTAAAAACGTGTTATTTCGCCGACTTTGTGATTTAAATTGAAAAAAAGATTTCTTTCAATTCAACGAAATAACGTCAGTATGTATTGATTTAATAACAAGGCAGTTGAAAATCGTTAAATAGAAAGATCTACTGTTATGGCAAAAAACAGACAAAAAGTAGACGCAATTGTTATACGGATAACGGTGAAGCTTGGATATTTTGAATCTCTCCAACACGAGTCATTTCCTAATCACAACTCTTCCCAAACCAAAAACTTTCAAACATACCGGCTTACTCCTCGTAAATTATTGAGATATGGTTTGGATTGCAAACAACTCCATCAACGAATTATATTGTTACCAACAGATTTCGAACATATCCATCACATTGATTGCACCAAGGCAAAAACAATCGTTTTCAATGCACGCGAAGTCGTCGTTCCGCTTCCATTTTTTTAAGACATAGTAGTGTAGATTTGGAAGTTAATTGCCAGTCTATGTTAACGAACAAATGATCGCTACAGGTGTTCGACTTGCAGACAAACTCCTTTAATACTGCATGGAAAACTGAATATTTCTTGATTAATTTGCATTTCAATGGAATCATACAATAGAACTGAGAAATAGGTCAGTGCGGTGTGTTTCATCGAGTATGTACACGATACCTTCGGATCACATTAATCAAAATAAAATCGCTTCATTAGCGACAGCTAGTTTTTCTTTGTAGAAAATAAAGTGTTCCCCACTTGTATCTGAAATGTCACTTTTGAACTCCCTTTTTTTAATCTTTTTAGATCTATTGGTTGAAATAAAAAGTGTCACGAAAACGTTTATATTTTCTTTAGCCATCAATCTAGCAGCATAAGAATTAAGTTTTCTTTTGGGAAAACAAGATTTCTCGAAATCGCATTTAGTAATTGCTTCAGGTTAACCTCATCAAAGATTCATACGAAAACCTACTATTGGTGGTTCTTGATTTTCTCGCAGCTTCCCCGTCGCCCGTCATACAAACGGTACCCTGCACCTGTTCAGCTCAGGAGTAAATCTCGCCTTGTTATTATTTTTGCACAAATGTAAAACAAAGCTTGAGCAAGGTCATGATTGGTCACTTAACAAAGGCAACGCTCGTGCCGGCCAATGTAGGAAAGCTCCCCGCTAGCAAAGCCAAGCTCGAGTTAATTGGGATAGTTTGATGCTGCAGTTGATCAGAAGCAGTTTACTCGAATAGTTTGTCATCCGCTTCTGTAACTCGAGGTAACAGCTCTCGAACATGACGGCGGGCGAAAGAAAACGACACCCGCAAGAACAAAATGAACGGGGTCAAGACATGACGTCGGAGGGTAGGATGGACTTGGAAAAAATTCTCACGGAAGTGCCACCGTTTACATTGGCAGACCTTAAGAAGGCAATACCTGCGCACTGCTTTGAGCGTTCACTGCTTATCTCGTCCTTGTATCTTCTGGTTGACTTAACTGCAGTTACGGTATTGTTTTCGGTGGCTTATTACGTGTTCAATTCCCAAATCCCTTGGTATTTCCAAGTTCTATTCTGGCCTGTCTACTGGGCATGTCAAGGAACTGTAAGCTTTAGCGTGTGGATAGTTGCGCATGAATGTGGACACCGTTCCTTCTGTGAGAGCAAATCAGTGTGCGATGCTGTTGGCCTGGTCCTCCACTCCGCTCTAATGGTGCCTTATCACTCGTGGCGCATCAGTCATGCCAAACACCACAGTAACACGAACCGAATGGACGGAGACGAAGCTTTTGTACCCTGCACCCGCAAACAGCTTATCGCGGAAGGCAATTTGGAATACCCAAATTTCTTTTACCGGTTTTTGAAAGTTTTCCGTTACTTGACAGTTGGTTGGCCCTTATATCTGCTCATGCATGCGCGGGGCCGGAATTACGGTCAACGTATCACGCATTTTAATCCGTTTTCCCCGCTCTTCTCCGATAAGGATTTCTGGAATGTTGTCGTCAGTGATTTGGCCCTTGTAGGATGGGTGGGATTTCTGTTTTACTTGACATTCTATGTTTATAGTGTGTGCTGGCTGGTGGCACTTTATGTCATCCCGCTTCTTATTGTCAACATGTGGCTTGTAATTGTTACTTATCTTCAACACTCTGATCCCAAGATACCTCACTATTCCGACGATGAATGGACCTGGCTTCGAGGCGCTCTATGCACCATGGACCGAGATTACGGAATTCTGAACTATGTGTTTCATCATCTGACAGATGCACACATTGCTCACCACATGTTCTCCAAGATGCCTCATTACCGAATGGTTGAAGCAACAAATGCAATGAAACCCATATTAGGAAAGTACTACAATTTCGACAGCACGCCTATTTGGAAAGCTCTCTGGAACGTCGATAATTTTTGCCGGTTTGTAGAAAATGAGGGCGGAATCCTTTGGTACAAAACTAGGCCGGAACAATGAATGAACGACGTTCGTTAATCATTGATTAGGTAAATTACGTACACATGTAAGATGAAGAAAAGTTTGTAAAAATTCTTGCTGTGATTCGCGGCCTTCCCAGTTCGAACTGAGTTGGCGTCTATAACTATATTGGACAAACTGTTAGTGAATTTATGTTATAATCTTGGATAATTCTCAGTTCCGGACTGGCAAGGTTAGCTAGAAGCAGCAAAGTAAGAATCTGTGTTAATTTCCTGCAAGCAAAGCTTGCCGCTATACACTTTTTTTATTACGAGAAAGTATACTTTTTGTGGGCCGAGGGTGTACGTTTTTTTTCAGAATCTCAGCCTAAAATTTTCTTAAAAATGCTCTTGGTGTTTTGGGGGGAAATTTTGCGTCTCTGACCATTCCAAGATGACTCACTCAAATGCATTGCTATTGACTGTTCACCAAAATCAAATGTGGAATTACACTGCCCTCTCACGATTTTCAGTTCCCTTTTCAGATTTATAGAAATAAGTGTTTCCTTTTTTTAGTTCAATCTAAGGCGTGATATTAAACATGGTTTTTATAATATTGGCATTTATAGAAAAAAAGGTGTTCTAGCAAAACAAGTGTGAATAGTTTTCTTATTGATTTTTTTAGAAACTCAGCTCAGCTTCAAGTGATGTTTTCGGCCTGGTTGCGTAAACATAAGAAATTGCTGGTCAAGGAAAAATTAAATGATTTTGATACATTTAAGCAAACCTTTTGGAGAGACTTCGCAAATTCTCTCTTGGAAGTCTTTCTAACTTCAAAGCTGTACAACAAATCCTAAAATCAAAAACGAGCAGAACAAATCCAAAAACTAAGCCCATCATTTTCATTATCACACTCTTTTAATTCTCAGCGGAGTACATTGCCGATGCTTCACAATAGTTGACAAAACTACTACAGTCAATTGTGTGTCTCCAGGCGTGTAGTATCATAAACAAATACAAACCACTCGCCCTACTGTTTAACTATTAAACATGCCTGGGCCACTCGAAATTTGAATTGCTTTATCTAACATATTTCTTAAGATATTTGTGTTATGCATAAGAGTCGACCGATATCCTAACAAAACTTCCGCTTAAGTCGATGTACAGCCTTCTATAGCTGAATAAAAACGTGTTTTTGCAAAGCTGAGAAAACAACCTTGTTAGTTGTGATAAATATTTCAGTCTCGTGAATTATTTTGAGATTGTGCGTGTTGGTCTGCGAATTAAAATTAAGCAAAGCTTTGAAACCTCAGTCAAAACAGCTGCTAAACCACGGTGTAATGAGTTTCTCTTGGGCGGATTTACATCGAAGTAATTGAACTCGCCACAAAATAAATAGCTGATCGCAAGCCAGGTGAACGGACTAGGCGCGCAAGGCACGCCGGACTGATTCTGGCATATGGCACCATCCCACAACTGCTTCCGTGCGCGGTTGCTTTTCCAAAATGGCGTCCAAATTCCAGAATCACGACTCGTGTGATTTCTTGCTTGAATTGCTTTCTTGGATGGTGCCATATGCCAAATCGAGGCGGCGCGCTGTGATTGGCTTACTGAGGTCACATGACAAA
>JAOBYE010207880.1:0-17226 GCA_025403585.1 Parazoanthus swiftii
CCTACTAGACTGATGATGAACATACAAAGTTGTTGATAAACGCACAAGATTGTTGATGAACATATCAGGTTGTTGATAAACTTACCAGGTTGTTGATGAACTTACCAGGTTGTTGATGAACTTACCAGGTTGTTGATGAACTTACCAGGTTGTTGATGAACATATCAGGTTGTTGATGAACTTACCAGGTTGTCGACGAATTTACCAGGTTGTTGATGAACTTGTTAGGTTGTTGTTGAACTTACCAGGTCGTTGATGAACTTACCAGGTTGTTGATGAACTTACCAGGTTGTTGAAGGACTTACCAGATTGTTGATGAACTTACCAGGTTGTTGATGAACTTACCAGGCTGTTGATGGACTTACCAGGTTGCTGGTGGATGTTGATGAGAAAGTGAACTTACTGGACTATTACACATAGTAACCAAATTGGAAAAACTACTGTTGACCATTCATTCATGGCTGTCACATCTACTTTTTTGAACGATCTCCCTGCTGAAATCTGGAACACAGAAAACCTTTCTAATTTTAAATCTTAACTCAAAACCCAACCTTCATAACACTGCTTTTGACTGACTTCTCTGATTGTTATGCACATCGAGCATTACATGAAAATGCCCAATACAAATGATCCAGTAAACGTACCGGACTGTTGAGAATCATTATACAGTGATCGAAGTGATGGTGTTCCATTGTGGATGTTGTGTACAGCTGCGCAAGAGGAGATGCACTCCTAGAGAAAAAGACGAGTGACATGCGGTTAAGTTGTCACTCTATATTTTTTATTAGACAGCTTAGGATGCAGTATGGCTGGGTACTGTTACGAGTCTTGAAGTATTTTGACTAGCCCATTCAAAGGACAACTAACAATATCCAGCCATACTACATACTAAATTGTCTAATAAGAGAGTTGCTGCACGACTTTTCCTTTCTATTGTAAAGTTTCGTAGAAACTTGTTCAATTGGTTTGCTATTATACAAAATAATCTACACAGTACATATATATCTTAGGGTATTTGTACTCGTTCCGGGCCTTGAAATGTTTTCCTTGTACAGTTGTATAAGAAGTTTTACTTATTCCTACAGTCTTGTCAGTAATGTTTTGCGTTTGTTTAAGGTAATGTTACAAGTCTAAAACCAACACGTTTTTGTAGAATATGGGATTTGAATACAAACCAACACAATACATTAAAAAAATTTCCATACTCAAAACCATAATCGTTTCAATTCTGAATACATAAGAAAAGCGAAAAACGCCGAAAGCACACAATTTAGGATTCTCACGAGCAGTCAACAATAATAGTCAACGAACTATTTATTGTTCTGAAGAAAACTGACTTACTTGATCTGGAAAGAGTTGTTCGTTCCCCTGTGGTCAAGATCATGGCACAAACAGGCCACCAACAGAACGAAGATCTCATCAGTATCGAAAAGTTCCCTCAGAGGGTCCTGGTGATGAAATGAAATGATGGACTGGTTCCTTACTCGATCATAGTTATAATAACAGTATGTTGGAACTTTATTTAACTTTCCTTTGCCCGCTTGTTCAAAGTAGGTATACCGGTATACGAACCCAGAGTTAAACCTTTGATCAAAGATTGGGTTAAGCCATCAAAAAAACAATCTGGGTTGACACTTCGGCATACGTAACTGCGTTTCCCAGTACTTCATCTTCAAATGCACAGAACGACCGAGGTGTGTAACTTAACAGACATAAAACAGAAATTAAAAGGTCGACTTTTTACCTTTTACAGAAACATCTGGAGTTCTAAGAACGTAGTCACATTTTCTCAACAGGGACGTTCCGAATGGCAAATCGTGCTCCATTTACACTTACTCATTTTCCACACCTGCTCCATCCCAAAAACGATTTAGTTTTCCTCTATATGTTTGCCAATCCCCATAAACTACAGACAGAACGTATTTCTCCCCCTAATGGCAACTTCCTTTGTTAGATGTCAGGGAAGCTCGTGGAAACCTAAAAAAATACACTATATAATATCTGGCCCTCAGATTTTGCTACTCAAAAATTACCTCTGGTCTAAAAAGACCCTAAAAAATACCGGAATATAATGAGTATAATAATCCACTTTCGGAATATTGAGATCGGAACCTAATTAACACCAGAATTACCCCTAAAAAATACCAGGTATTCTCAAAACTCAGATTTTGCCCAAGAAAACCCCCAAAAAATACTGGATCGCAAATTTCAACCCCCAAAAAATACGACGAGCTCCACCGACATCCAACTATAGGGAAAACCCCCCTCGGGATTTCCCCTTACTGCATGAATATTCCAATGCTTTTCTGACCTTTGTCTGATTGAAGAGAAAGAAGGGGTGAATACCTTGAGAATGGCATACATCATCTGTGCAACATTGAAGGCGTGTCTCCAGTTGTGGTACATTACAGGTCTGTAGTTCTTCTTTACTGTCAACAGCCACCGGCACAACACCTGGACAATGCACATTTGGGGTTTTAAACTCTCCAGTCTATTACAATACATAAAACACTGGTAGTTAACATCTCCCGAATGGGGTTTTTCTTTGCCACAATGAAAAAGTATTCAGAGTAAAGGCATTGCGACTTGCTGTTTTGCACAAGTATCCAAAATGCCGATAAGGCAACACTTATTATACAAAGAAACCTTCAACTTTGAGCAAAGCATGACGTATCAGTTTGTGCAGTATCCTACTACCTTACCTGATAATCAATGTTGTACTTTTCCACAATTTGGCAGTCCTTGAACATTGCCAATACACCAAGCAGCGTTTGCTCATCAGAAATGCATTCATCGTCAAACGAAAATTCCACCAAATGCGGTGCACTCGCAAGAGAAAGAGTGCGTTCTTGTATAGCACGAGAGAAGCTTTCCTGGAAGAGTGTGCACAGCAAGTTGTAAATAGACAGCAGGTAAATATACAAAACAATGTGCTCTGCAAAATATAATGTATCAAAAACCTTCAATGTCATTAGGTTTGCAAATGGCGTGAGCACACTTCTCCAACAAAAGTGTAGTTAATACTAGGTTTCATCATTACCACCAGAACAACTAAGTTTTCTTAAAACTTGTTATCTCTAAAGAGAGCATTGAAGTTAGATGCAATCCACAAACCTTCTTCACTTGTCTCTAGATGTGCCGTAATTAGTTTCGTCACTTGACAGTGAAAAACTATTTCATTCTCATTTTTCTTCCGAATAGATCCAATTTCAAAAGATTTTAAAAAAAGATTTTAAGTTTATTTTTAAAGATAAATATCAAACAGACAGATTTTTAAATTACCAGCTGAAAACTGATCAATTCCGTTATTCATCATACTCAGGAAAGCAGCCTTTGATATGAAAGTATATTCATTGAGGAAGTGTCTTCACTGTGGCTGGTGTTTTATGTGTTATCTTTCTTAAGGAGAGCATACTTTTCACTACGTTTAACAAAGAAACGTCTGTCAATCAAACCTTCAGTCTTAATGCCTCCTCAACCGGTGCAGATGAATGATAAGACAGAACCTGTGTTAAAATGTACAGACACCATTTTAACATGAAGCAGTGAACGTGCGAGTTAAAATGGTAGGAAAGTTCCTCTGTAATGTCATTTTCCCAACAAAAACACGACCAGAGGGACGACTAAACTGCATCAAATTCATACAGTACAAGCATTTAAATATCCAAAGGTTAAAAAATACTAATTCTAGTTTCTGTACTTAAGATGGACGCCTGGGGCATTTTGACTCATTTACGTAAAACGTAATCAACGGACTTATTAACTCTTGTATCTGGAGCAGCTTTTAAGATGAGTTCATTTAATCAACAAAAACATGAGCTCATGCTCGACTGGAGACGTGATAACATTCACGGATGGCTTTATTGGAATTCAGAGGTGTTCAAGTTTTCCCCTTTTATTGAAGGGCTAGTTTCTCGAGAGTACGCTTTTGTGTTTTCCTGGCCGGGGCTCCAAGTTCAAGAACATACTTTACAAGACTTAACAAGGTGCTTCATCAGAGCGCTAACGAGTTTTGTACATCGTTTTAGCTACTTCGGGTTTTGTTTCGCAATGCAACAATCACACTGTTTTTAATTATTCTTTTTTTGTAATCAAATCAGACAAAAGGTCAAAACATGCATCTCTAAGGTCAAGCTACAAACCCACCAGCTGATGTAGTTTATTATTAGAACTTTGCTACTTTACTGGATACGAAAGAAAGTCCTACAAGAGCTCCGAGTGTCTGCAATTTGTAATTGAAAACTGTGATATTAATATGATCAAGAATGAGATTATATCTGATCAACATTTAGGAAAAAACTAAGTTTACTAGCATGTTCAAATTCCTTTAAGCAATGAGCTACTACATCCCTCTTTGCATTTGCGCTGAGCAATGCCCGGTTTCCCCGTAACTATAACTTTGTTGCCGAAACTGGAATGCTGTTCAAAATTGAGAACCATAAAAAGCAAAATAGCTTTCAAGGCTCTCGCTAACACTCTAACATACCTCAAGTGCAACTTTCTGTTTAGCCATGGCTTTGTGCACATTCTCATACAACACGGTGTTGTAGATCGCCATTCCACAAAAGATAGCAAACGCCTAAAGAAAAAAGAAGTTTGGTGTGAAACAAAGTCACTCCTAAGACTAAGATGACGTTGAACTTGTTAGAGTTTGGTTGCATCATTAACATTTATCATAAGGCTCACCTCAAACAAATTTTCATCATTCTTATTAAAAGGCATGCCGTCAATTTTGTTCAACAGTTGCACAACACCTAAAAGATATAACAGCGAAACATTCTGTATTAAACAAGGTTTGAAACTTTACAACCAACTATTATAATATATCTGTATAACTTTCTATACACCCCTCGCTCCCCCGTCATGGCTCAAAATTCTTTCATTTTTCCAACTGCTAGAAGTTCTTAATGTTGTTCTTTCACTGCTAACCTTCCAACTTGTACGTTTGACTACCTGAAATACCTCTTATTAGCCGAGTGCGAGGTCCATACGGCAAGTTATGGACCGAGTTTTTTCCTTCCTTTTATGGCCCAAGCGCGAAGTGCGCGGGCCATGAAAACAAGGAAGGAAAAAACGAGGATCCATAACTTGCCGCACGCATCAAGCAAAGGCTAATAAAATGCTTATTATATGGTTTTGCTGATTATTTGAAGCAAGTGAGACTGTAAAGACAGCCACTCCAGAACTGGAGGTCCGTACGGCTACTTACGGACCGCAAATTGACCAATCACAGCACGCGAAATCAGTCAGCCATATAATAAGATAAATTACCTATCCCCACTTCCCCCAAATACTGGGCATTCTAATGCGACCATTTACCATCTGATCGGACTGTCTGTCTGCCTCAATGACTGACTATCTTGGGGGATTTCTTCAACATACATTCATGATCACGAGGGACTACAGAACGGTGCACAACTCATCCCACTATCTGAAATAGAACCAGGCACTAAATCAATTAAATAACTAATTACATAATAAGGCTGTTCAATTACATAACTGAAGTGAAACACAGTTATCAACAAGCCAACCTATATTATTGTTAGAGTGCTGAGCCCTGCATAGTGATTCGTAAACGGACTTTTTATTATTGTTGCTGTTGTTGTTGTTTGGAACTTGCCACTGGCCATCTTCGAGTTATGCACCAGTCCCAGTAATAATAAACTTCATGTCAAAGTTGTCAGTGTATTGACAACAGAAAACTTGACCTTGACTTGAGGTTATCGAGTTTATTTCTGAAACAGCTTATTTCTACTGCCAAGTCTCCAGTTGCTCAAAAGGAGTAAACCTTATCCTTGATTAAGGACTGGGCCAAACTTACATGAAATTGTGTCACCTAAGACAAATAAAATCCCCTCCGCCAATTTCTTAAAAATGTATTGGGCTTAGCCGTAGAACATCAAATTTTATGAAAAACGACAAGTACACTGATTCATTCATTTGACAGATATTATTCTATGGTTTTTGAAACGTTATCAAGAGAGGTACAAGGTTTAGCAGATTAACTGACTTGTAAAAAGACTACACTGCAGGTCAACAGACATCTCACCTATAATTTCACCATTGCTGTTCTTGATTGGCATGCACAGGATGGTCTTCGTTCTGAAGCCAGACACCTGGTCAACCTAGGGCAAGAAGAAATTTAAGAGATCTACAAAGAATGTTCAACTCAATATAACAAATTGAGATGTTCAACTCAAGACCAATTGCAAAAATATTACGACAATCATTTATTTTTGGTAATTCTTCACGAAGATCAGTGACTACCTGCAAGATCATTTTACCACTCTTAAGATTAAGCCAGTGTTCACCTCAGATTTGTTTATAAGTTAAGTTAAGTTAAGAATGCTCAACACTAACAAAATGATATATTAAGCATTATACTGAAATGGCCTAATAGCACCTCATTTCTAATAACTGGTAACAGTTAGAAAACATCCATTAAACCTTAGCACAGACCTCAACGCCTGATAGACTGCCACTACTTTTACCTAATTAGAAAATATTCTTTATGGCTGATTATAGATGGTTATTGAACTAACAAGTAGAATGTTATGATACTCCATTTTCAGCCTCAGACTCATCATTCCTTTAACTTACAGCAGGATCAAATCTTTCATCCACATAGGCATCAGGTATGTTCAGCGTCTGCAAGCAGAAGAGAGCCAAAGATTTCCAGTTTAGAAAAAAACTATAGAACTAGTGCACCTCAGCCGAAGGATATGTTTATATACTGTACGTTGGAATGTGACTTACAAAAATGTACAAAGTCCAAGGAGGTCTGGATGACTATATATTTTTTATGCATAAAGAAAATTACAAAATTTTTGTCGAGTTTACCTCTCCAGTTGTAGCAACATGGCCAGTGATTCCAATGTTTACTGGAAATCGAACTTCAGTACTACTGCTGCAATGTGGATATGAAAATGGCTTTAAAATGATAAGAACAACAACTTACTTTAAAATATGGTCTCTTCACATGGGAGGGGAGCAAGTTAGCAAAACACCAAGATATAATGCAGAAAAGGCATTCCCGCAAATACTGTATCTATACATTAGTGAGGTAAAGAGGGGTATTGTTGTACATAGTGTTCTGTCACCATCTGTGGGGAACTGCCTAGTTACACAGTTTTTTCCCTACCACAATCATTTACAAAGGGAAGAGAAAGATGGTCTGCTAGGGTGTTGCTACCATCTGTTGCAAGTGTGCAGCACACCAAATTCCACCAAAAAGAATGCACTAGGGTCTTGTCATCATCAACATGGGGTATTCCACTACACTTTTAAGGCTGAGGGGGTGCACTCCCTGAGTCTTTTCATTGTTGGATTGGGGAATTTGACCACAATTTCTAGGGCATCGTGGTGCTTAATGTCTCTGTGGGGTGTGCAGAACACTGTAGATTCTACTGCAATTTGTAAGGATATTTAGGTGATGCACTAGTCTAAGAGCTTTCATTGGGTGTGAATCTCACCAGATTCCACCAAGGCTAAGGACTTGAGTGTATGTGTACTGCATATTCATCCACCATTGTTTCCAAATTGGCACCTTACTAATGTAACACATTCCAGGTTTAATCTTACCACGATCTGTGCCTAACAACCGAGTGATCATCCTTATCCAAGTAATCTCGTGCTTCAAGGTCAAATGCTTGAGAGAAAAGAGTCTGAAAATGTTTGAAAGAGAATCTGAGTTAGTCTTGGAAGCTAATTCCCATTTCTAGTCTAACACTGCCTGCCTTCATAATTATGTGTCTTCTTAGTCTAGTGTACATACCTGACCAACTCTCATTTTTTTTATAATCTTTAGTTATTACTTTTTTTACATGTTCCAACTGGTCCGCAGACAGCACATGCTAGTCGAGGGGGATCAGTCATATTTTGCTCAATATCTTACATTTTTTTATAGACTTTTACATTTTCAATAGGAAGGGAAGGAAAAATTACCACTGAAATTTATTTATAATTTTACCTTTGATGTGGGATCCACAAGTAGGACCGAACACCGCTCACACTGTAACAATGACTGCGTAATCATCATGATCTTGTGAACAATGTTGTGAAGTGTGCTTTGTTCCTCAAATATTGTTCTTGCAAGATCCAAAAGAACCTGGAAACAGGTTAAGAAAATTGAGCAATATTTTTACATGTAGATCTTACTTCAAAACATTTACAGAAGCCTAGTATGATACATGCACAGTCTTTACTTTTTAAATTTACTGATGCAAATATACACAATCCTGCCAATTAAATGGAAACACCACTTCACTCTGGACAGGCTGTGGACCAACAATTCTGGTTTTTTTTGGTACAGTGGTTCAACCAAGACCTAAGTGTTGTTATGGGAATGAAGCCAGTAGGGAATTTTTGTTATTACCAACTACTAATTGTGTTAAAAATTTCTTCAGCCCAGGCAAGACAGGCATTACAGCTGTAGGAAAATCGAGTAGCCAGACTTGGATGAGTTTTATTCAACTATCAAGTGCAGTGTCAGCTGAAGATGGGAGTGCATGAGCTCAAGAGTGACAAGAGTAAGTTACTCAATATATGAGTGAAGCTCTCGAAATTTTGAACATGTTCAAAGTCATTGAGAAAGCATGAGAGTTGGCAACCAAATGAGAGTGAAAGTTTTAGGTAAGCTCTCATCAACTTTCAGACTCTAGCCCTTGTTTCATCACAGCTTTAAATGAATTGAGAATTAGACTATCTGAGGTACAAGTTGCTGACAAGATGGCGAAAAGGTCTATAGTGCTTAAATCCAATGCTGGGTTTGGCTACCTGATTTCTTCTAATCTCCAGGATTGACCTCTCATAGAGTTCGGCATTGTTGATCCCCACTCCACAGAACACTAGGTACTTTGAAAATATCTATGGTAAAAGGCACTGATTAGAGAGACTGTAATGTGAGGAACTAGTGACTACTTATCAGCCCAGCACTGCTAAAGCCCCCCCCCCACCTCTACCACCATCACCAACAGCACTAAAACAACCCTGTCTGTAGAAAAAGAAGAATTTCTACTGATTCCTCAAGCTATGGAAACTAGAGATCATAGCTGAGGGAAAATGGGGGAATCAAGATTCCTCGCTCTTACATGTAGGTGGTCTGCAGGGATACATGTCAGTCTTTTGAAACTGGTTAATATTACCAATTAAGTATGGTTCAATACCAAAAAGAGTATTTTTGGCATCTTTTCTGCAATTTTAATTACAAAGTTTAGTATAAAAGTTGACTCTCAATCAAAATATTATTATTGTAATACTGATGCAACTTTGGTCAATTGTATCTGCTTGATTTTTTATGGCTGTTCTACAGTAAGAGCAAGCGGTTTGTAATTAATAGTAGTAGTTATAATAAATATAATAATAATAATTATAATAGTAATATTAATGTTAATAATAATAATAATAATAATGGCCCAATAGCTCTTCAGGAGAAGATTACCACTGGATCTCATATTCTGAAAAGTTATTTTAAGTCAAGATGTTTTTTGGGTCTTTGCACATCTATCACTTTGAAAGAAGTCAACACAAGAATGAACTCTTGAATCAAAGCAGGTTATCTCTTTTTCAGCTACTTAAGCTGAGATGTTTGGCAAATGTGGGTTCAGCAATACTCAGTCTTTCAAACTTTCCCAACAAAGAGGAGATCAAAATAAATAATGATGTCACAGTTAGAAATTGTTTTAATTATTTAAGGAAACTCCTATTAATACCACAATTACAAATTAAATGACCAAAGAGTGATCTTATTATAAAAAATATTGTAGTTCCAAAGAAGCATGTTACCTTTTCATCTGTGGTGGTGAAAGCCTTTTCCACTGAGTGGTGAGCTTTGTTGATGACTTGTGCAACACCAATCACCTGTAGGTTTCATTTTTATGCAGTCAGTCAGTCAAAACTCAACCCCTAACAGGCTTCATAATCAAGGTTCACATACACTTCATGCAAAATTGTAAATCTAATAATAGGACTACAATACATACACTTGCTTCAATTCTGGCTTTTTGCATAAGAAATACAAAACTCTACCTCCCCCTCGTGATCCTGAATTGGCATACACAAAATACTTCTTGTCCTGTAACCAGTTTTCTTGTCAATTTCCTGGTTAAATCTTGAATCCTGAAAAACAAAATGTTTCCCCTCTTTTAACTCTGAACATTTCCCATTACTTTGTATGTCTATAAATCAAATTAATTTAGTTATTTAATTAGCCACTGTGGAATTTTCTGTTTCATTATATATCAAATATAAAAAACCAAGTTGTAGAAAGTGTTTCAAAAAATATTTGGAAATCTTTAAAAATACCTAAAAGAAACTCTTTGGACATTCTTGGAAGTTTTGGAAATCTTTGAAAACTTATCACATTTTTTGATACTATTCTGCAAATTCTAGGAAATCAATATCCAAGGATGAGAACTAAACTTAAGCTTGGTAGCCAGTTAAGCCACCAAATTTACTTTCAGACTAGTGGTGAATTCCAAGCAGCTCTGGTCTACCTAGCGAGTATGGTAATAGTTGTGTTTGTATTTCATAACTAACTAGACGGCTTCAGGCCGTACACTCGGGCTACGCTGTAGATTGAAGTTTAGTCTAATTGCTAGCTAGATCTTGCGTAGTTGGCCCATTGAAACGACCATCGTAATTCCAAAACTAGACGCATCTTCTTAAGACATGAGGAAACGGTTGATTGAAAGTACAACATGCTGTATAAGTAGGCCAACAAGCTAGCGATGAATAGCACACTGACAAACAAAGTACTACCAAACATGCATGAACTGAAGCCACACCTTGAAACACAACAAATTGAAATAACAAAATAAAATGCTATAGAAAGCTCAGTGGTAATTCCTAATATTTTGTGTCTTGCTTAGTTGAACAGTAATTATTTGAGTACAACACACACCCACACAAACAGGGTACGACTGGTAAGAAAACATTCACAGTCCCTTTCACTCACCTGTAGTACGTGCATGTCTCTCCTGGCTGTATGTATGTTGTGTTGTTTTGTTTAAAGTTATCAAGTTGTGTAAATCAAAGAAAAAGGCAATTGTACAAAAAGAACATTGTTTTGTAGAGTCAGCTCCACAAGGGATTAAAACTCATGCAGAGACCACTCAAAGATGAATGACTAACTTCTCCCAACTTGTTTAAAAAGAAAACTATGAAGACAGGCTGGAAGAAGTAAGCAACACACTACCTATATGAGTCATGTTTGGGGTTGAAAGAGCTAAAGGACTCGACATGACCTTTTATTGCTATATCACAAAGATGAGCACCTTTTGGAAGCCTAGATAAAAACATACTGAGCACAGAGATGGCAAGGTTGAACAATTTATAAGTGTGTGACATTTCTTGGGGGGGAGGGTCCGGGTGATCCCCATCTAGATGAGTTGGACCTACATTTGAACATCAGAACCCACCAATCCACAGTAAAAAAATGCAATTGCATTTATTTGATATTCTTTTCTATTCCCACCAAAATCCGTCACATCTGATTGCTTCATGTTTCAGAATATACAAAATAAATTGAATGCTATGATGACATTAGCTACAAAAGTTCACATTTTCACACTAAGGTAAGATGTAATAATGGTGAGTGAACATTGTTCAATTTTCTTTAAATGGTCTCAAAATGCAGGAAATGGCATTTCAAAGACTCTATGTCTCAAAATTTTACAGGAAAGCATGACCCCAGGCACTCCTACAACCCCATGCCTTTCAAACAGCGAGAGTATGGCTCATGGGTGACCAGCACTGGGTCACCTGAAAAATAGATCCCATGGATGTCCTTCACAAAGGACTTAGGACCCGTTATAACATTAACTCAAAGCACATCATGGGCAGATAAACACACTTGATTGTTCAACTAAAGGAAAGGAATTAACAAGGCTAGCTCTCAAGAGCAGTGCTTCCTTTTAAGTATCTTGATAAAGTACTTCCTTTTTATGGATTAAAAGGATGTCACATTGTAGCAAAGTATAAGTTGTCCTGGAACTACATTAATTATCTAAACTTTAAAAAAGGCAGCTTTGTCATGAGCTTTTGGAAGCAGAACAGCTAATGGTCAATACTGCTGAAAACCTAGTAACTAGTGAAAATGATAATTCTAAGGTAAACAATTTGTTTTTCTAATGACCCACAGCCATGTGATGTTTCTGTATCTGTAGAAAAGTGAGTTTGGTTATACATGTGTTCTAACGTTTTATAAGGACACTTAAGTGGCTTTTCAAATGCAGTTGACTGGGTTCTGAACTTGTTACAGTCCACACAACTGATCATATTGCACCTACGTCTATATACACTCCTTAATTCCTGAGAAATGCATCAAAGGGACAAACCGTTTGCACAGACTAATAATTAATTTAAAAACAGTGGCGCCAGATCTGAAGCTTGACGTCATTTCTCTGACTGTGCACACTGGAAAACAGTTCTGAAGATAATAACACTGACCCACCTGGAGACAAAATCTGTTTTTCGCTCGCAAGATTGTTTTGAAGAGTCTAACTGAAACTCATGATTATTTGCTTAGATGTTGGCATAGCAAGACAAGTAATTTCATCTGTTCACAACTCTTTGAATGCTGTCCAGAAAAAGCTGTCAAGAAAATATTGAAGAATGTCAAACTAAAATTGATCAATAAGGGTGGGCGAAAGCCTGGCCAGAACAGATATTAAATTGCAACTGTAAAACTTGGTACTTTATGACACAATTTCTAAAATTCCTGCCTTGGTATAAATTTCTTGACCTGCGTGGCAAAAATTGCATTTCAGTTTTCGTCACGTTCGTCACTTTGTGTAGAAATTTTGAAAGACATATTTACATAAGGGCCAATACTTTGTACAAACTAGGATCAAAGTAATGATAAAAGATTTCAAATGGAAGTAACAGAGCTAAATTATCACCACGGTTGGGAAGAATTTAAGACTAGTGCAATGTTTCGTCTGACTCTTAACAGCCTAAAAATGCGTGCTAGCCAGGTGGAGATGGCCAAAACACTTTCCTTTAATTACAAATAGTATGAAATACCGAATTTAATTGCATAAACGCTCAGAATATGGCGTCAGTATTTGTTCAATATATAAAGTATACTGTTCACTTTTAAGATGAACAATCAACTGTGGAATAAATAGTGAGAACATATTCCTGTGTAGCCCATTTGTCAATACCTAGCTTCTTATCCGAATGTTCTCGAGAGAAACCTTATGTCAAAATTAAATATTTGGAAAAGCCAAAAAAATTTCCTGCTATTTATAGTGTGAAAACGACTGATCGATAAAAGATTCTGATTATTACAGATAAAATGAAAATACAGTACCATACAGATCTCACTCTTGTCTGTAATTCGTTGCAAAACACTTTTTTGAAATTTCAAGCCGACTTGAGGAATGAAAAGAAGACAGAATTTGATGCTCTTTGCAGATGAAATTCTAGAGATAGCGAGGTCAGAAATTGGTCTCTCGAAGAGGAATAAGGTGTTGATTGGAAACATTATAATTGAGGATTGCTTCAGGATGAATTTGGTCAACTCTCACTAAGTTTTGGCCAAAATACTTCGACCTGGTAAATGGAGATACACTTAAAGCGAATTTCTTATGAATATATAATATCCGTAAAATTTATCGAAATGACAACAAATTTGGCACAAAAAACAAGAGATGTCTTCAAAGCACGCAATTGGCTGGCTTGTATGCACTCGAATGTTTCGACTCTGTTGCGAATAAAATAAACAGAGCTTCTTAAAACTGACTTTTTAAAAGAGCATTTATCGCATGCACAAAGCAACATTAGGTGACTTGAATGAGCCACCAAAATATGCTCGAACAAATGCTTTCTATTGAATCATCGGCTGCATGATTTGCAAGTCAAAAGCTTTGGTTGCTGCAAGCAAAACGAATAAATTGCTTGGCACTTTGAATCAGCTTCTGGTAAGATCGGGTTTATTGATGAAAAACAAGTCAAGTGACAATGAGCAACCCCCGTTGGGTTGTAGAACAAGACATTGGACCAAATTTCCCCACACAACAAGTCGCGGCAAAGGCGGTAAAAACTTGAAAATGCGCGCCTGAAGTCTGCATGTTGTTTTGAGAACGTAAACACACTTCAGAACACGACGAAGGCGAGGGGAATTTCTATCGGAATAAACAGAGATTAGACTATCGATTTCTGTGTTTTACCACGCGAATAAGGTCACCCTGCTTAGAAGCTAATAGACTCTTGATCGATTATACACAGGCGATGTACGCGGATAACCCACAAATATGTTTTCATGGTACGCAGACTGAGCTTTATAGCGCTTCACTCAAAATTTCGTGCATCCAAGCGACAAGTGAACGCGATATGATCACCTGCAGCACGTTAATGTAAGGGCATAAATAGCAACTGCCAACATTCCACAATGGGTTCAGCAATCTCTCGTTACAAAATATCCACTGAAGAAATTGCAGGACTGTCTGCATAGCAAATGTGCGTTCCTTGTCCTTGAGCAGTTAGCTAGTGAAGTAAACAGAGCACTCTAATCACATTTGCCATACAAGATTTCTTTAATTCACCTACCTCATAAGCATTTGCGATGTTGACAGTCTCTCCAGTTGCAGCCGTATAACCAACTATTCCAGTACCCCAAGGTATTTTAATTTCCTCCAAATCTCGAATGTCTTCGATTTTCGACTCGGCATTTACATCAAACACTTTTGAAACAAGATATCGCGGACCTTCCTTGTCGCCTCGAACCAAGAACAGAGAACATCGGTCCGCGTTTAGCAACATACTAACATTCTGTAATATTTTGTGGCACAACGTTGTAAGATCTAAATCATTGGAAATATCTTTCACAAGCTCGATTAACATTTCTGTTTCGTCCAATTGCTGCAACTCAAGACGTGATTTGCGATTCCGATGAGGAGATCTTGCTCTCGATTTGGTCGGATCAGAAGGTGACAGGAAACTGACCTGGCCATCAACAACGCTCACCAGCGGTTTAAGAATCCCTCTTCCTTCAAATTCAGAAGCAGAAATCTTCCTTACAGGTGTTGAAGCACCAGAATGCGGCGGTGTACCGCTAGGAGTCCTTACATGCGACCGTGAAAGAAGCCATGAGTCTATCAAGTTTCGGTTTGCCTTACGTGAAAAATACGAATGAACAAACTCGGGGTGTTCGTCCAGCCAGTGCTCAATTTTCGAACTAATATTTTCATCCTCTAGATTGATCATGGAACGTTCTTGTTTTTCATTCTTTGTGCAGCAATTCGCCATGTTTCGCCGCCAACTACTGATGTTTGCTAAACCTACGTTACATTCGTATCATGATTGTCAATCGTGTCTTGTGTTGGCCGGTCTTGCGCGGCGCAAGTGACAAGCTCACTTCAATTGTTTAACTTACAGCAATGATTGACAGTTAATAGCAAATATTCACCTCTGATTGGTCCAAGTTTCAAATCAATTTCAAAAACATTCTGAGCAGAAAAAAGAAAGGCGCAGTTTTTTTGCATTTAAAATTTGCCGACTTCTTGTTGTTACATAGATTTAAAAAAAAAAACTTAGAATGTAACAGGTTAAGTTGTAGGACAACCACAGGGCAAGAAAACGTCTTCGTTCTTGCCAAGTTCTCGCACAATTTCCAAATTTGTTTTATTTAGTTATTTTTATAGTTTAATCTTCAAAACTGACATTTCTTGAAAAATATCTGCATTAAGGTTTGTGACGTGGCCAAGCAGTTTTTGCGTTATTGGTGACAAGCAACTAAAGACATCGATGACGTTTTGTTTATTAATTGCAAAAACATACACCTACAAGATATAGCTTGTTTTTCCAATACAGTGAAAATTAAAAACATTCAAATGTCTACGAAGCAATTTCGAAAACGATTGAACAATAGTTTTGACGCAACTCAGGTTTAATTATTTCCATAAAATATGTTCTTGGTATTCTTCTTTTTTATTCAAGAAACAGAAAAAGGAAATTACTTTCTCTCTTTTTTTATTTCCATTATGTATGACTGGTCTTGTTTTATATAGTTCGACGCCAAATTCAAATTTTTATTCACATTTTGATGATTCATTCATTACTGCACTTTTAGAGTTAACGTCAAAACAACAGATAACCTTTCTCATTTTTGAGAAAAACAAGTAATAAATAAGTTTTATTCCACTAAAACAGAAGTGTTTTAGAAATGTTATTCTTCAACATAGCCAAAAATTTAATGGCGAACGGAATTTACCTGTCAAACTGAAGAAGGGAAGTTGTGCTAGAATCGTGTTAAAATCAATTCGGAGTAAAAAATAATTAAGTTTAACTACAAAGTGGCGATGACACGGCATCTAGGCAGCTCCAGGTTATTATGGTCATTTAAATTAAGTTGACACATTTTGACGTTTCACAACACATCCACTTTTGAACGCTCAAAGTGTTAATTGTGAACTCCACAACAAACGACCACAGAGCTCAGGACTTGTAAAATAGGTCGTTAGTTTTTTCCTGTTATTATGCATTTTAAGTTGGAAAAGAACCATTATTCGTTTATATCAATATTCCATGGAAATTAACCTTATCTCATTACAACACGTTTTTTATGAAGAAAAAAATATTGCTAATTGCGAGAATGTAGTAACTATATATATTGCGCATATAGTCCAGAAACGGCTTTGCCCCCAGTCTGCATGGGCTGTACTCAAGAAAAATCTACTTTATTGGCGTGTATAAAATAGTACTATTACGAAAACTGAGTTAATATCAATAGCAACTGACCTTCTGTTTCTGATCAACCTTACGAAGTATTTAACTATCTAGTTAGGAGTAGAGTTTTCAACTTCTGGATCATTTTAACTAGCACTGAAAATTGGTACGAGCAATAAGTGGTTTCCAACCAATTAAAATAGTTATAATGGCGGAAGCATTAAGTCTTAACTAAACTCGCCAATAGGCTTGCAAAACAGTCTTAACGATTTACTCCAATTGGCAAATATGGAAACTTGAAGTAAACCCATTAAAGACAAACTAATAGCCTTTCATAAACAAAACACAGGCCCGTGGGGGTGCGCGCACGCAGCACCACCCCCCCCCAACGGACCCAAAAAGGCCCGCATTTGGAGGTTTAATAAGACGATGAAGAAACCCGAATAGGTTTATCGTAGCAGTAGGTGCTATCGTAGCCGGAGAAGCAAGCACAAAGGGAAAGGGGAGAAAAAAGGGGGAGGGGGGGGGAGGCGGAGGAAGGGAGCTTCCGTTACTCCC
>JAOBYE010207991.1:0-17224 GCA_025403585.1 Parazoanthus swiftii
GGTATCTCCACTGACTAAAAAGTATTGCATGTTCAGAGGATCATCCATCGCCCATTCATAAGATCGAGATACCGGCTTGAAAATAAAACTGACCGGAAGTGCCAAGCCCGCCAAGAATAGTGTTGCTGCTCGCCTTACGGCTCGCAGTAATTATTCAGGACAAGTCAGTATGCTTCCTTATAGGCAGACCTATGCATTAGAAATATACTAAAGTGTTCAGTATTAATTTTATTTTTAAAAAACTTACTGATCTATTCTAGTACCTGCATCTGCATCAACTTGTATGGGTAGGGTTCCTGTAATCTGGGCCATGCTCTCCACATCCCTGTAGTGCCATCGGTTGGTCTCAATGCTGTTCTTTGGAGAAAATGGAGCTCTCTGGCAAACAAAAAACAATTATATAATGTTGAAGAAAGAGACCAGTGAAAAAGTGTTGCCTTTAAAAAAATAGCTAATTATTACTAAATTATATGGTTTCAAAAGTATACAAAAATTATGCTTGCATAAATATGTTTCAAGACTGGATTTGAGAACAGGATAAATGGTCAGGGCTTGAAATCTACGATGGCCACGTGGCATTTGCCGTGGATGCCCTTGGCCATTGCCGTAACGCCCCCAGGATTTTGTATGATTTACAGCCAGAAATGGCCTGCCCCTTTTCTCTTGGGTGCTGCCGTGCCTTTCAGAAATAGCTGTTAAAACACGGAGTATTAACTAATTTTCTATAAATATATAGGATCTTTTTCTTTCAGCAAATCCATCCCCTAAAGTGTTACCAGTTGACGAAACTTAACACTGTTTCATAAACTGAACATTTTTTATTTGTTACTAATTAATGAACAGCGTGTTTAAACATGTTACTGTTATGCATACTTTATGTATTAGAACCACCATCTTGTGTCCTCTAAAATACACAAAAAAAATTGGTATGGCCATGGTGCCCTTTGACAATTGCCCTTGTGCCCTATTTTTGGCAAAAATCTTGAGGCCAAAATGGCCGTGCCCCTAAAATTGGGGATTTCAAGGCCTGAATGGTCATCCACTCCAAACCCTCTTAGATGAAAATATTGATGTCAGTAAAATTCTGCCAACTTAAAGAAACTAACAACTAACAGTTACTTAATATTTAAGTTTTAAAATTAAAAAAATCAACACTGACAATAATTTCTAGTCATTACCTTTTCGCCTTGTCTGAGGAATGCAACAATTTGAACCTCACCCTCTACCTGAAAAGAAAGTTAAAAATGGCCATTTAACTTAATAACACTGTTGACTTCAAGAAGAACATACTGCTAACACTTAAAATAGCAGCTATATATACATTCGTCTGGTATAATCCAATAAGCAAGGGGGCATTTTTTTCTACTTTGAGGCTTTTTGGGAAGGAGAGAAGCACCGATTTGTTTAGTCCTAAGGTTTAGCACTAAATATTGGCCTCAAATTAAATATAGAAACAAATTTAACACAACAACCGGCTGTTACTCAAAGCAACATTGAACAATATTTATTATGATAATTCAAAATCTCTTTGTTCGTATTAATATTAAAATTTATGATCAATAATGTTCATTCAATGGTAGATTTCCTGTTGAGAGTTTCTTTTTTTAAATATTGCTTTCAGACCACATGCTTTGTTACATTTAAATCTAAATTTCAAAACTACCATGCCCTAGAAATTGAAAAAAGATGGAGTTCAAGACCTGCTTAAGGTGCATTGTAGTTAATTATAATATAATTTATATTATTTACTTTGTTGGTGTACATACCTGTCCCTCAGGTCTGGTCTCTGGGTTCATTTTCTCTTTGGGGACCCAGCCGCGGTTCACCAAAATTTTCTTCCTATAATAAGGTATAAGTTAAAAAAATGAATGAATCATGTTAATTTAGTAAGGAAAATATGAATGTGAACTGCTTTAAAGAAGCTGTGGTCATAGCTTGAAAATCTTGGGTCAATCTTGGTTGAATTGAGCTGTCAATAAAAAAGATGTGTGTGAATTTCTGTGGGAACAAGAGATGTGTTTAAATTTTGTAACTTACCTACTAAAAAAATTTTAAATTTAGTTTACAACCCAATACTTAATAAATAAAACATACAAATTACCAACCCAGAATCTGACAGCTGAAATGGAGTTATTACATGAGCTCCAGACTTAGGCTTGCGCCCAAATCCTGAACCACTTGAAAGCCCTTTGTTCAGCGTTCTTGGCATCAGGTAGATTTCCTTGGAATGGTCAAATTCACCTCTTAACTTAACTCTTCGGTACTGAAGCTCTTTTGATGTCATGTCCTCCATACTACAAACAAAAAGCCATCAGTGATCATCAATAACTTCTACCATTTACAAGCTTAGCATCCTTGTTACATTATATATTTAAATAATTGAAAAATGTGTTACTGAACAAATGAACTGAACAGTTTTTTTGCATCTTGATAATTTGTGTAATTTTACCAACTGAAGACTGTTTTTATATCTAAGTGATTGACCCTTTGAAGTTTTATTATTTACTTGTTAATAATGGTTAACTAATAATAACAAACAGTTTATAATCAATAATTATTATTACTACTACTACTACTACTACTACTAATAATAATAATAATAATAATAATAATAATAATAATCAATGTTTTAGCTTGGACTGGTCATTGATCCCTATCCAAGTTGTTAAAAGTAATTATAATAAACTATTACAACCAAGGTGTTGCTTATAACATTTTCAAGTTACTGAGTGAGCATTTTTGACAAAACTGTTTATATTATATGTGTCGGCGGTGCAGTGGTCGAGTGGTTAGCATGTCTGACTTGTAACCTGAAGGTCATGAGTTCGAACCCCAGCCTGACCACTGTGTTGTGTCCTTGAGCAACTAGGCACTTTACTCGCCTTGCTCCAGTCGACTCAGCTGTATAAATGAGTACCAGCTTCTGCTGGGGGCTAACCTGCAATGGATTAGTGTCCTGTCCAGGGGGAGTCACAGACTCTCATCCGCTTAACACTACTGAAACCGGAGATAAGTGCCGGCCTTATGAGCCACTTGGCTCGGGAAAGGATTTTATAGCTTTATTTATATCAGGGAGAATTAAAACTTAAGAGCTTCAAAATTTGGAACTTATGGATCCAATCATACCCCTTAACCCCCTCCTAGTTTTCCAAGGTCTGTTCATCAGACACTGCAGCTATATCCACATTATTTAACAAATGGTCTTATAAAAACTGAAACACATACTTGAAAACTGTTATGAACTGCATTGTATAACCTAACTTAGGAATACCGGTATAGGGATAGCAGTGCAACAGATGACTGCATTGCTCTCCAGATAATCTTGCTGCAGTTGATTCAATAGTCCTGTTTTCACTTTAGAGCACACTGAATTAACTAAAGAACTGATCTTACTTTGAAGGAATCTCTATTGGAGTGCCTGTTGTTCTCTCTTCAAGTTCTTTTATCAGATTGCGCTTCCACTGTAGCCGATAGATCTGCCAGGTTCCAAGGGCAAATGTCGTTGCTGGTATAATCAGCAATAACAAATGGGACTTTGACTCTTTTGAAGGTGAAGAAGAACTTGACACTGAGTAGTGTCGCAGTGCCTGTGGAACACCTAATAATAACAATAAATAAATATATTAATTAAAACAGTTTTGTTCTAGAAATAATCACTTATTATCCCAGTATTTTACAATTACATGAACAACATAATTTTCTAGAAGATTGTAGCTACTATTGTATGTGCTTATAATATTATATAATTTATTAAATAAAGTTAAATTAAGTTAATACCCACCTCCTCTTTGGCAGCCACAAACTAATATTCTGGAAGAAAAAAATCTTGAAAACATCTTCTCTTCCTGTTAAAATAAAATAGCTTTTAAGTTATTTAACTCAACTGAAAAGTTTTGTTTGTTTATGTTTATAAGCTTATTCTGGGATGAAAAAATAAAAGGTAAAAAATTTTCAAAACAGTCTTTAGAAGTACTCAGTTTAAAGCTTCTAGTCTGAGAACAAATAGTGATTAGTACATATTATATTTTGCCTCTGACAGAAAGTAAACCATTAGGTACACTTTGGTTCAGTAAAAACATTAGAGATATCTGTTATTAAAGTACTCTTAATCTTGCTCCAGAATGCATGAAATACAATTCCAAGAGGTCCAGTTTTAAAACTATCCCAGAGTTTTGAACATGTCCCCAGGCTTCCCTACAGCCTCTTCTTATGGTAATCATGGCGGCATGAGTGGCCAGGATTACTGTCTAGTTCCACCCTACATGTACTTGCCTCAACTTTTGCCACCAACTCTGACTCCTTATTTGGAAACCTTGAAAACTACACAGTTGTACAACAACCAAAATGATGGTGTTTAAAACCCATGACTTCTGAGTGTTGTCAGAAATGAGGACAGGATGTTACAAGGCAAGTTTTTTGTTGTCACGAATGCCCAGGGGGCTGGGACACTATTAAATGTCATCTTGTATCAAATGCCCGGGGGTTTGCCCCCCGGGGGGGGGGATGCTCGTGGCTGGAATTGACTTGCACATTAAGAGACAAATGTACATTGTTAGAACTTCCATTAAAGTCTATTAGTTAAGTTTTTTTGATAGTATGATAAAGTATGATCGGTGAATATGTAACACAATCAAAAAGTGAAGATTTTGAAGTCCGAAGAGAAGCTAAATGTCCCCAGTCTCATCACATACAGTATTACATAATAAAATATTTAGACTTATAAATAAAATAAAAGTTTTGTTTCTACGTCCATTAAATCAAGTAATATAAGGCGTATAGTTTTTAAGTAATACTCACTGCCACTGTCCGTGAACTAACTGCAATTTCGTAACTTTAACAGAGAAAATACTTCATATTTTTTGAAATGTTTCCTTTCGTCCGTCAGATTTTCCCAGGCGCTCGCTTGAGCCTGGAACTGTTCGGTCCCAGCCTATTCTTTTCATTTGTTGAGCCCGCAGTAACACTGCTCAAAATGGCGGCCAACATCGAGAGAATTCAGCAGCAACTTCAAGGTGAACTGGAGAAATTTAAGGGCGTTCAGAAAGGTTTGAAAGTTACTAAAATGTTATTCTGATAGTTAAGACGCCTTTTATTTAAAGAATTGTCTGATTATAACTTGAAACTGTTTCAGATTTGCAAAAATCATTGAGTACTCGACAGCAGTTGGACGCTCAGCTAAACGAAAACAAAATCGTGAAAGAGGTGGGTTGACAGCGGTGTACCAAAGTCATGCTTTCACCATATTTGCTTAGACGCATAGTTTACATTTTCTGGTATGTTATTCAATAATCCAAACTTATTTTTTTGATTTCTTTGTGTTAGATTTGTGTTAGATTTGTGTAACTGACAAAATCGGGCGTCAGCTGAAGGCTAAAGCGGCTGTGGGAGATGTTCAAAACCCTTCTGCACTTTAAACAAATTATACAAATTTTCTCAACACAATTTGAGACATGATGCTAGAATTGATTTTCATTTTCAGGGCACCAAAATGTCTTTCACCTGTGATGCAGCATACCCACCAGTTTCTACCAAAATATGTATTTATTTTCTGACCAAAATGGCTCAAGAATCACACCCGTTGGCACTGTTTAGACATACCCACTGTATGTTCTGCAAATTTGATGTAATTAAGTAGGAACTTTGATAAAGGAGAAGCTCTGTTTACCCTTTCAGCCCGAAACATGCCATATGGCGTATTGCTGTATTCCCCTAAATTGCCTCTATAGTTTTCTTGTGAACAGGTTGGGAGAAAATTGTTTTCATCTTAGATAGATTGCTGTGTATGATCAATTTTCGATTCTCAGTACCAAAGAACTTATTTTGTGTGGATAGTTTAAAGAGAATTTACATACTGATAAACTGGCTGGGGCCGAAAGGGTTAATGAATGTCAGTAAATAAAAGTTAAGAATTCCTTGTTGAATGATTGGTTTTGGATTTCCAAATTAGAACAATGTATTGATTGGCACTGATTATTATTGACTGTCATTGACATTTGATTACATACTGCAGGATTATTTTTGCACACTGACTGTGGTAGATCAAAATATTTATAATTATAATCTTTCATTTTGTGCTTTAACTCTAAAATCATAAAAACTGAACAGTCAAGTAAATGTAAGAATTCATCAATAACTTTGTTGTATCTAACAGAGTATTACAGTTTAAAAACTAGCATTTTTTGAGAGTTAATGCCATTTTTGTTAATGCAGGAACTGGACCTCATTGAAGATGAAGGAAATGTGTTTAAGCTGATTGGACCAGTCCTCGTTAAACAAGATTTAGTAGAAGCAAAACAGACTGTTGCTAAACGAATTGATTACATAACAGGAGAACTGTGAGTAACATTATACGTCCAGTTTTAACTTTAAGTCTTCATCAGTTACTAAGACATTAGTGTTACTCTGAAAATAAGTTCCCAAATGCAGTTTGCTCTTTTTAACAGTGGATAAAACTGGGTGATGGGAATGGGAGGGGGCTCTCAAGTAAAATAAACCTCTTGGTGGAGGTGTGAAATGGTATTATCTGGAACCACACAATATGAAATAATAAATTCAATATTATGTTTTGGAATGTTTTTCTTTTTCCTAACCAGTCAAGATTTCAAACTACCTAGACTGCCTTACTTGTAATCAACAACAGTACAACATGTAGTATCTTTGTAAGTAGTTGTTGGGGGATAAACTTGTACCAGGAAAATATTTAATATCTGTCCATATTGAAGTAACACCCATGCTTGTAGAATGAAATGGATTTCTTCAATAGAAATAGAAGCCTCTTAAAAATATTATAAGCAAAACCTTGGTTATAGTTATTTTCAACAGCTTGGATAGGGTTCAATGACCTGTCCACGACTAAAACATCACTTCCACTTTCTTCCTTTGAGTCCATGAAACAAAGCAATTTTCTCTCCAGGCCTGAATGAAATGCTTTGCAAACCTTATAATTTAATGCATGTGCAAGCCATGTGATGTTTAACAAACTCAGGGTTAAAGGAGCACCTGTTATTCAATAGATCTATGACTTGTTTTGTTACCTTTGCAGTTTTCTTCAACAGACTTGCCACCATTGAAAAGTCAGGGGAAACAAAGTTTTTTCAGGGTCAGGGAAATGTTAGTTTTGATTGGGTTAGGGAAACTCTAAATACCTATTTCGTATATTATTTGCCTTCAGAAAAAAATAATTAAAAATCACTTGAAGTTGAACATATAATATTTGTACAAACTGCTATACATGTAGATAATGTCAGCGAAAATTGGCTTACATTCTGTAGGTCAGGGAAAATCAGCAAATTAGTTTTGTTTCTGTTGCATGTTGACCCTGTTCAAAGATTTAATATACTTTAATAAATTAATTTGACATTAAACACAAGCATGAACATACTGCAACTGTCTCCAATTAATGGTTATATGATTGTTGCATGATTCAGGTGTTTTTTCATTCTTGGAAAGATGTACTAGTCTGTGACTCAGCCAGACAAGCCAGCTCTGTTATTGTTACCATTTGCTGCTTAACATTAATTTTCCCATTAAGTGAACATGTTTTTCTTTATTTTTCTCAGAAAAAGGCAAGATGGTTCAATTAAAGATCTGGAAAAGAAACAGAGTGACTGCCGAGAAGTGCTCAACAAACTTCAGCAGCAATACCAACAAGCCTTGGTGAAGGCTGCAGCGAAAGCATGAACCACTTCCTCTAGACAATATACCAATTCATTTGCATTTGCGCTAAGACAACTGACATGGAACATTAGCCAGAGAATCACTTCTACTGGTATAACTTTAGGTTATTTTGCTATTTTAATTTATTGTCTCACTGTTATTGAAGGTGAAATTTACACTACACTGTCCACTACTTGTGGTCTGTCATGACTAGGCTTGGTCCAACTTCTTTCTGATAGCACCTCAGTTTTACCTGGGTCAGACAGTTCCTTTAGAATTAGACAGTAATTGCAGAAACCCATAGAGTGTACTGTGAGTGTTCACTTAGCATCCATTGCAGAAGCCCTATTTCCTGCAAAGAGGGACTCTTCCTTGAATAATGGAAACTGTTTTTCTGATGGAAATAAAGTGTTTGCTATGGAAGCTTGTGTTAGCTGTGAGTGTTTCAAGGTATAAGTTGGTGAACTGTATATCACAGCGACTCTAGTACTGCCATGAATTTTAATCCGTCATGTGAAGTAGAATGCTGAGACTTCGTCAGACTTATATCATGAAGTTTGTTTAATTAATATATTGCACTGAAGAATTGTTAATTTTCAGTCTTTTGATGACCAGTGGTATTCAGAAGTAGTGACGTGTATCAGTGAAAAGGATTTTCAACGCTTGAAAAATAGTACCTTGCCTGCTATATGACTGTGATACAAGTTTATGAGTCTAATGCAACACGTTGTTCTTAATTAAACTAGGAACAGCTTCAGCCTTAATTAATAAAACTACGTAATAGTTCTCCGCCGAAATGGTTTAAAACTTTACAATGTGATGTAAATCATTATTGAAGTATCGAACCCTCGCAGCAGTACAAAGATAAAATTAGCAATTCCGCCGCTCAATAAACTTCAGGAGTCAGCAGATAAAATGCTGTGTTGTAGCGCTAGGTTTCCCTTAGTTTAAAACTTCGGTGCTTAAGAAATGTTCCATGTGTAGCATACTATTGTTGAGTTTTTGATGTACGTGGGAAGTTTGGAGAGCATGAAAGAGGCGTTTTAGTGCCGCGCGAAAGCGAAGCCGAGTGCTTCTCTAACTTCTCTCGTGCTCTCCCAACTTCCCAAGTGCATCCGTAATTTGATATACACACAGCTATAGCATGGGCCATTTCTTATAAAATTGCCACTATCTTCAATAAACAAAAAATAAAAAGCGCCCCACTGGGAAACGCCGAGGTAAAAATCTGAAACTCAGTCGCGCCATTCAAAAAGCGCGCAAAAAGTTACCAGCTGCTTTCTAATTTATTTTGAAAAGATACAGATCGACTATGTTTCTAAACTTCGGCCCGAGGTTTTTCCTAATTTGTTCTTAATTACGGTATTTACTCGAATAAGCGCCGCGGCGCTTATTTAATTTTCGTGTCTCTGGTGCAGCGCTTTAATATTCCAGGGCGGCGCTTATTTAAAAGGCTCATGTATCGATCAAACTATCACGTTTGTTGACTTTTTTCGCAAAAACAAACGATGACAATCTCCTTACTGTAACGGTTACAGGGAAGAGAAAGAGGGAGGTTGGTCTTGTCGTACGGGCCTTCACACAAGAACTGAAAAACGCGAAGATTTTGAAGAGAGAATTGAATGACAGAGCGTCGAAATACACTCACTTTGAACTGAAAAAAATCTTTGTTGATGAAAATAAACTATCATTGCTGGCTTACAACTGCATTGCGGCGCTTTTTCGGGGCAGCACTTATTCGAGTAAATACGGTACTGGGAAACTTGAGCATATTTCTTATCAACTTTTAAAGCTTTTCCCATGGAAAAGCTTGACGTGCTGTTGGATATGCTTCCAAGAGAGAGAGAGGAAGTAAAAGGCAGTTCAGTCCCCGGGTAAGACCACCCACTCGTAAGTCTCCATATTCTTCTACATGATACCTTCTAAAGTATAGTTTCTGTACGAGTAATTCCAGAATGACTTCATTTCGATAGTTTACTGTACCGGATTACGTATCGAAACATGGTGTACAAGCTCATTTCGGTGCGAAGTTAGGCAAATGGCCTGGTTTCTCTCATCAGCTGACTCAAACTTTCGATCCGTCAATGTTTTTACTGCATTTTCATTCCGGAATGAGAACTTTCATGTTAGGGTGAAATGAAATCTGTCTGTCATACCGGTATGACAGACAGATTTCATACCGTAGTGTAATTCATTCCGGTACTGATCTTGTTAACAACACCTGATTGATAGGCTCAGTTCCTGTTGTAACTCGCGATCGGAACTCTTTCTGGAGTTCATGCAGACTGTCTTAGACCACACCCCCCAAACCCCATTTGTGAATAGATGATGCGCAGCATTTTAAAAGCGAATTTCGTGTTACCCATCATATGTTTCTAGATCTCAGTTTCTGTGTAGGCAAATAAGCACCTGCTGGGAGATTTAATCGAAATCCAAAAATCACAAGTTAAAAATGGTCTGGTTTAATGTTTATTGTTTTATTGTTTTGTGTTTTGTTTAGTGTGGCTTGATATCAAACCTTAGGGAAGCGATGTAGAAACCATTTATCAACTGCCGTAAAGGCCGTTATCAAGCGGCAACGTTTTGTTACAAACCGTACTACACGCTTTTTTATAAGAACAACTTCATTAGAACAACGAAGACAACGAAGCTCAGATTGGCCAAAATTTAAGAACAATTTAAGAGCAAGCTTACAGCTTAATTTTTTAAAAACTTTACTAAGCCTCGATCATGATAAATCCGCGGGGATGAATTGATCAAAAATACACCCGCCAACCAATTCGTTTTCCAATACATGTATTACAGTACCTTAGACTTAGCTTTCATTCGATTTAAACCACATATAGATGTAAGAATAATTTAAGAACAATGAGCCTTGGCCAAATTTACTGGTTCTTACAAAAAAAAGCGTGTACTCTACTTCGCCTCATTCTCTTTCCTTTTCTAGTTTATAAACATTTACTGGCTATGTTACTTGTCGAGCCACCTCACTGCTCCCTCTATGTTAGAGATTTTTTTCCATACTCGAAGATGAAAAAAGTATCTACGCGTGTATCCTCTGTTTCTGTGTTGGCGTTGTGATAAGATACTTTATTGTCTTAGGTTAAAAATAACCCAAGGTCAAAGGTCAATCACGGCTCCTTGGCCTCATGATTTTGCCAATTCTCTCCGATAGCCCATTTTCATTCTTGAAAACTACATTAAAGTGAGTTAGAGATTGCGAAATATCTCGTTTATACTCCTTTTGTAAACTCTTTCTAAATTATAAAATACCAAATTTAAGGATCGTTTATACGAGAGCAAGTAAGCCGCGGCTTATGTAAGAAGCGAACTGACCCATTTATATGACTACTGCTTATGGTCGCATTAGTTCGCATCCAAATAACGGTAATTTGTTAACAACCTAAACTGGTCGAAGTCCAGAGAGAAGTCACGCGAAAATCCAATTCTTCTGCTTTGATAGTTAATTGCAAATCATGAGAAATATTTTTCTTCAGTTATAGTCCACGCAATTCTCTTCTTGCAGTACTCTCAGGCTTTAGTGTAGAATCCTTTTCTGTCAGCTGCTACTCGAGCTGGACTGAGACTCTCAGGGCATCGGTATTTAAGAATGCCTTGCTCTGCATCCGCAATTTTTTGACTACGTCCTAGTTGAAAGAAACTTGTCTTTACAAGACTGGATTGATGTGCACCGAAGTCTTATGCAAGAAGAGAGCAACATTTTTAGTCCACTTATACGAACAGTTTCACGTCCAAAGTAAGACCAACCCTGCGGCTAAACGATGAAAGTTTTATATTTGTGAAAAACATTTGATAAGACCATGAAAATTGTTTAAAAACGATCTGCATTTGGACGAAAACTCCAGGAGTAGTTTAAGCCTGAGCCGCCAATGAAAACCGGGCCAGATTTACTGGCTCTCTGTCTTGTGCCGTAAGGAAGTTCATTACTTCAGCTATCCGCGGAGCGGATGCTACGCATTCCTTAGGTTGTCAAATCAACTGAAGAGACAAACCTCGAGTTTTAAAGACGGCGCTGGCACAGATTACCTGCTTTTCCGCTTTTAAAGTTTCTTCCTGGCCTGCTCTGAAGATGAAAGTTCTAGAATGGACTTTGCCAAGTGAGTTGCTCGCCTTACTGGCCACCGACCCTTGATCCTCTAGTTTTAAAAATGGTAAATAGGTAAACTTGTGCACCCTACGAGCAGGGTTCATCTCTCATATCGCCACGAAAAACGTTCTTCACGGTGAAAGATCTCTGCCCGTATGCAGGGTATGCTCTTGAAGATACTACTATTGGGGTAATTGTAGAGCACTTCAACTTATCACGTTTAAAGCATTATATGGTCTTGAAGATTTTACAATCAACACCTGGGAATCAACGCATTTTCTTAATTCACTGGGGTCATGATTCACGTTGCCAACCCAAAGTCACACAAAATAGCCTTAGATCATGGTATCACAAAACATTTGGAATTCATTGAGTTTCATGATGATCTCAAGTATTCGCTAAAGTCTAGCTCATTCACGCATGATTACGGTCTATAACAAGGACTTTTGCAAGTTGAACGAGGCCTCTGAACAGAGTCTTCGTTCGCTTAATTTTTTCTTCACAAGACTCATGAGTTAAACGTTTTAAAGCATTTTAATTTCTTTTTGGAGGTGGAAGACAGAGACGGATGTTGTGAAGAACACGCCTCCTAAGATATATTTGGAAATATGGGGGAGTATTCTTAACAAGAGGAAAGAATGCGCCGCACAAGTTTACTAACGATTCAATTGATAAATAAATTTGCGCCAGTAGCAATGAAACTGACATGTCTCTCTTCGCTGTAACCGTTCTAAAACCAATCACGCACTCGACTTAAAAGAACTGACAGAGAGTGAGACAAGAACACATTAGAGAGGGCGTTTTTGGTTGTCAAATAAACAACGGTTGAATGGTAAAGGTAGCATTGAGCCTTTGTGGGCTTTGGTTTATAATGTGTAAATCCAAGATCAGTTGGGTGTGATCGCTACTTTATTAATGAAATTGAAAAAAAGACGTTTGATTTAAAGGACTTATAGCTTACCCGCTCGTTTAACACCTTGACTTTACGACTTAATTTCCTACTAAATCAAGCCTCCTTATTTTCCATTTTTGATATACCAAAATCAAGTGAAAACGAAGACGACTGCTCTTGAAAGTGTTGTAAGTTCTGGCCAAATGGTTCAGCATTTAAGGAAAAATTTCATTATCGTTGCCAAAATTCAGAAAACACTAATTGCGCTCTCGAACTCCTATGGTTTTACAAGACTGAAGCCACAAATCCGGGAGGCATATACGGATATTGACTGCGACGTGAAAGAGGGCGGAGTTTCTTTATCGTAATATCCGATCCATTTCAAAGTGTGCATGACGAAAACATTATATTCCGCAATTAGAGTGCCTTTAATTGGCTTTAATTTTGAAAGGTGGCTATTTAGAGTTTGCACTGGAAGAGTAGTTTTGAAAAACAGAACTAGGTTTGAAAACCAAAAATATTGAAGTTGAGCGGATTGATTGCTAAAGTCTAGTTTGCGCAAAGTGAACATGAGATATCTCTATCTGATTTGCACAAAGGGAACATGAGATGTCTATTTACAGTTTGGACAGGAAATACTCCCATTATAATCCCAATAGCGGCAGTCTTTTTTTAAAGACTCATTTACATGTGGCCGGTCAAACAAAAGAAATTCTTTCACAAAGTGTGCCAGATTGAGCAACGTTATTCAAAAGATTTCCTTTATCTCGATAATAATTATAATCGGCGAAACACCTTACAAAAACAATTTACCTTAATTACAGATCTATTGTTATTGCGCAAGCTGATATCTATCTGTTTGATCTTCTTTCAAACTTTTAAAAAAGTTTTGAAGCTAATACAAGATCTGCTTAGTTTGAGAACGGGAAGAATAGCAGATCTGTTCAAAATATGCATTCTGCGTTTGCCAGAAGCTTTGACGCAAACCCCCAAAAAGCTCTCAAGTGCTCGGTTCTTCAAAGGCGCTCCGCGAGTGCATTGCGACCTCAAAGTTGTTCAGTTGGTTTTTGAAAGTTTTTTCGTATAAGTGTTTATCAGCTCAAGTGCTCGGTTCTTCAAAGACTTTCCGCGCGTGCATTGCGACCTCAAAGTGTTCAGTTGGTTTTTTGGAAGTTATCTCATTTAAGTGTTTATCACTTATATCAGCTCAAGTGCTCGGTTCTTCAAAGACTTTCCGCGCGTGCATTGCGACCTCAAAGTTGTTCAGTTGGTTTTTTGGAAGTTAACTCGTTTAAGTGTTTATCAGCTCAAGTGCTCGGTTCTTCAAAGAATTTCAGTTCCGCGCGTGCACTGCGATTTCAAAGTTGTTCAGTTGGTTTTTAGAAGTTATCTCGTATAAGTGTTTATCAGCTGAAGCAAAGTTGACGCCCAAGCTATTCATCAAACAAAACATTAATCACGATAACAGTGACAAACAGGACTTTTGTGTTCAATAAACAGAACGGTTCTCGTGACAGTTCAAACATACTTGACGCATGACGTGGTCCAGTTTCCAGAAAACCCAACTAAAATAAAAATTTCAAATGGGTTTCTATCTAAGACCAGCAAACTTTTTCCTTCGAAAAAACAAAGGGCTTTTGCAAGGGCAAGCTTAAACAACACTTGATTCGTTTTATTGTCTTCTGTTTAACAAAGGAGTTATTTAGGCTGTTTGAGAGGGTAAGTGTGAAAAACTGTTTTGAAAAGGAAAACAATTAAGCTAGTTGTGTATATTGAGCCATTCTAATTACAACACCCTCTATTGAAATTGGCACTATTTAAGTTGCTACACAATTTGCTCAGCACACTTTGCTATTTCAGCTGTTAAGCTATCTTGTATATATACGTTGGTAGTTTAATACTGTCTGTTCTCGAGATCCTATTTTATTTACACCATGGAAACAAGTACCGTGAAACGCACGCATGGCCAGGCTCAAACCTCAAGTTCAAGAGCAAAAATACCAACATGCGCGACCGCATTCCAGAACAACACGTGCGCGAAGTTAACAAACAAGCAATTTGAAGTGGTTGCCCACGGGACGAGCCAGAAAACTGAACAGCCGAGTCCTCGCCGACTGCAGTGCAAAGACGCAAGCGAAACAAGCAGCGCTGGTTTGTCGTGCACACCTGACTTGAAGATGGATCAACAGCTTGCCTGCGCCTATCAATCGCGATATGTCAGTGTCAAGCTTCGCCGAGATGGACTTTGGAAGATGTTCCACAAGACAGGAACGGAAATGATTCTGACAAAAAATGGAAGGTATGACAGTGTGTTCATTTCGTTGTTCATTGCAGTCTGTCAAACATTCAATACTGTATAAAGAGTTTTACTAGCTCAGTCTGGTTTATACATCTCGCGAAGGAAATGGCTTTGCCAAAAAGGACAAAGTAACTCACTAACTGACATTTTATGAAAAATTTATTTCAGAAGCATTGAGGTTAAACTTAAAGAAATCAGACAAAGTCATGCTTATGTTTGGTGGCTAACGAGTTTCTTCCTTGCATATGTTTGTGGGCATTCTTATCAAATTAGTGAGTACCGTTCGCTGAAGTAACAATCTTATTAGTTCCGTAAAACGGATGTTTATCCTTGCTCGTATGTTTTCCTACCAATTTCGACTCTCAAACTAGGGTTAAAGCTGAATAATAAATTTTGCTAAAACATTCAAGTGCCTTTTTAATATTTCATATTGATAGTTTGTATGTTGGCAGACAAAAGGCTTTCTAACAATGGCACATAACCTAGTGCAGATCCATGTTCTTGGGTTTTCACGTTTGAAATTCCAACAAAAGCATCACTGGTGCTTTCTATCGGTAGTGAAAAAGGTTCTCACTGCGTGATGAAACAACATGAATGCATAAGATAATCAGACCTATTAGTTCAAACTTCTACAATTCATCATTAAATCTTGCAAAGATTGGGGTCGGGTTATCTTCTTTTGTTATTAGTATTAGTGTTATTATTATTAGTCATTAGTAGTAGTATTAGAAGTGTTTATTGGAGTTTATAAAGTATATGCAGCAACCAAAACTAAAACCACTAAATTTATTGCACACTGCTATTTTGAGCACATCTTTTTCCTTCTTGTCGTTTGGACATTAAGCCTTGCAGATCTTCGGTTCTGTGAGGTTTACCAAAATTGGCGTTGAGAGTATGTTGTAGAATCGGTGTGTAGGATTGAATCATTTGCAGTGTATTCGATACGCAACTTTAAAAATTTTGTCCATAACCAACGAGGTTCTCTGAGCGACAAAGCAAGATGACTTCGATAGAAGAGTCATAATTCTATGAAAACATTTCTGCGTAACAGAGCGACGCAAAACGGTAGACTTTTGGATTTAAAAACCAGAAGGACTAACCTGATTGATTTATCTTTCGATTTCAACCACGTCGCATGAAGACACTCAATTAATTTGCGTGGAAAAACTGTTTTTTGGTTATCGCGCGCGATTGTGTAGTGTGTATCACTATGTATGTAAGTCTGTGTGTGCGTGTGCGTGCGCGCTGGTGTGTGTGCGTGCAGACGACAAGTTTGTACTGCATACTTTGGAAACTGAGATATTTATTCACGGAAATGTTTCTGCGTCTGCACTCAATTAACTTAGTTTGCAGAGTCCGGTTCTGGTCATCTGCTCACTGTACTTGTTTTAGTGTTTACATGTATACGTTGCGTCTTTTAATACTCCTGACCTGCATTGCTCGTCATTTGCAGATATTCATAATGATCAAATTATTTTGTTCAAAGATTTTTAATGAAACGTGTTTGGTATTGTGTCAATCACTTGGCATGCAACATAATCCCAGTGGCTTTTTTTGAATGCTCTACAATTCAAATCAAAGCACATATACTCTCCGCGACTTGTGGTATCTTAGTTTTTCAGTTCCTGAGTTGCGAGTCGACTCACTGGTAGAAGGTAAAGAATTACCGTATGCTAAGTTTGAGGTTTCGTTTCTCAGGAGGATGTTTCCCATTCTTGACTTCACCCTGACGGGACTGGAACCCGATCAGTACTACACATGCGCAGTAGAGCTGGTGCGCTCGGATGGCTGTCGTTACAGATATCACGCGATGAAGGGCTGGGGAAAAGCTGGCGTGAATCCAATGGAAGACCGTCAGCGTACTTACTACGAGCATCCAAACTCTGCCAGCTTGGGCCGCCTGTGGTTGAGTAAAGGAGCGTGCTTCGATAAACTAAGACTCACAAATCACTTAATGCCAGGATCAGAAAACGTATGTACTAAGCTTTAACCTTGATCCATGCACGTATGTATGTGTCTATGTGTCTATGTGTCTATGTATGTATGTATGGTTGTATGTATGCATGTATGTGTATATATGTATATGTATGTATGTATGTATATGTATGTATGTATGTATGTGTGTGTGTGTATGTATGTATGATTGTATGCATGTATGTATGTATGTGTGTATGTATGTGTGATAATAATGGTAATAATTTATTGACTTGATATAGCGCCTTTTAACATTAAAATGATCAAAAGCGCTTTACATGAATAAATTTAAAAT